>CM033275.1:3172605-3292605 GCA_019343175.1 Oedothorax gibbosus | reverse complement strand
ATTTTGCTCATTTTTTGAACCATTAACGTTATTGCCTTATAGGACTATTTCGATGTGCAGAAAAGACGCTCCGCGTCGATGCTGCAAATGTTCATTTCGATCTCCAATCTTCGAATTAAAAATTTATTGGGTGATTTCAGTTCAGTGGTAGGCCTTCTTGGTGTTGGTCCGCTAAAAAGGAGCGGTGGTATGCCACTTTGGTGTGTCCGCTGTTATAAGGCGGCAATAGAGAATCATGTCCAAAAAGAGGTTGGGTTTCAGAGAAGAAAATTAGTTTGCATTTTATTGAGCACCAGTATTTTTTAAAAAAAATATTTAAAAATACAATTTTAATCACATTTTCTTCTGTACTCCCCCTTAAGATTTAGGGCTTGACAAAAGTACGTTGCGTTGAAGTACTCTACCTTTGACGTGGCGCGGTTTATTATAAAATATAGTATTTGTTAGTAAAGAGTAAGATTTCTTTATTTTCTCGATTCTATGTACGGCACGGCATATGAAAATACATTTTTTTAATAATAATTAAGACGAATAATAGTCTTTCTTTGATTCGTTCGGGACGGCAACACTGTGTACGAATACTTCTAGGGAGTTTTTAGGGTCCCGGATGGCCTAGTGGGTTTGATCTCAGCCATTACGCTAACAGTCTAAGCGCTGTAACGGGCGCGCGTTTTCGCCCTGGGTGTACCTTCCCATTTTGTGTTTCTATCTGTGTGTCTTGCTTGACGAAGGTTTATAAACGGGTTTCTGATCAAGCACACAAAATGGAACATACTTGTACCAACCTATATACCTAACTAGGGAGTTTTTACTGAATATAGTGGTTGAATAAGTAAAAAGTTTACTTAAAATTTCATATTAGGTAATGGGTTTGTTGCATGTTGTGTACAAGGTCTCGTCATTTTTCTGGAATTACTTCTGTTTTGGTATTCAAAAATGAGTTTTCTAAGACTATTTTACTTATTAATTTTTTTAAAATGCCAATTTCTTACTGTGCTGTTGGTTGTTCAAATCATGTATTAAAGAAAGCTTGCATGGAAGGAAAAGTTTATTTTCATCTATTTACGCATTTTGATCCCAGATAAAAACAAGTTGCATGTTGTAAAGAACTCAGAAGCAGACAGAAAATACGTTCATTAGAGAATAAAATCAAAACAACTAATGAAATCAAAGTAAACAGAAAAATGAAGACAAGAGCGTTACATCAGCTGAATCATTCCCATTGATAAAGTAAAAACGAATCTTTCGATGAGCGATCACATAGCTGTCAGAAAATAATAATTTTGCAGGATTGTTATTATGGATGTTCTGCACATTTCTAACTTATGCTGGCTAGTAAAGATTTTAAAATACTATATTTTTTCACACTCCACCTTAATCGATAATGGGGTTGTTTTACGTCGTGGATTGCAACAGCTCCAACGGTTTGTTTTCATTTGTTGCCTGAAATTACGTTTGTTTAGGTATTCGAAAATTAGTTTTCTAAGAATATTTTACTTATTAAATTTTTCTAAATGTCAATTTCTTGCTGTGGTGTAGGTTTTTTTAGAAACATTTATTAGAGAAAGTTTGAAAAAAGAAAGTAACGCTTCTTTTCATCTACATCGGTCATTTTGAGAGTGAAATCGATAAGCAACCAATTAAATCGCAGTACGTAGAAAAAAAAATGAAAACAAGAGCGTTACATCATATAAAACATTCCCATAACAACATTAAGGTTATTAATAGTAAATACTATCTGAAGTTTAGTAAAACATTAGGAAGAGTGAACTAAAGAGTCTTTAATATTTAAAGAAAATGCCTGCATCGTTTAGGATCTAAACCCTTTTGGTGATACTGGGACAAATATAACTCATTTTTTTAAAATTCTAGTCCCCCCCCCCCCCCTAACATCTGCAAGAGATAAAACTAAACCACTTTTAATGATGCCGCTACTTACTCAGATATCGCACTGTACGCGGAAAAGAGACCTATCGTAAAAATACTAGTTTTTCAGAAAAATAGTCTGACGTTTATATTTTCCATTGCATTGCATTATAGAAAAAATAACAATTCGCTTACTGCATTCCAACTATTCTACCAATTGATTTAATTTTTTCTTTAATCACTAAGACTAGATATTTAAATTTTGTATATTATAGCATTTACAAATCGAAAAGTCATATTTGTGCGATAGGTCACTTTTCCGCGTACAGTGCGATGTGTAATCTGACATAGTTGAATGTAAACACTGCATTCTTGAACGATTTCGTCAGTTAGAAGCGGGACTTTTTCAGAAAATTAAAAAAAAAAACGATTTCTACATCAAGTAATTTTTTTTGAGAAATATACATTTTTTGTTGTATTCTCTATTGTATTGTTGTATTCTCTACTAAAGTAATATTGTATTGGATCTTATCCGTGTTTTCTGTGAAATATAAAACCTTTTATTCAACATCAATCATGTAGAGTTACCGATGATTTTATAACAAACCTTGTCTACCAAAAGATATATCAAGGTGAAAAACAAGTAGCTTAGAGTTATTTACTAAAATATTTTGTTGTAATATAGATTGATTTGTTGTAATCTAGTAATACAGTAATAAATCAGCGCCATCAAGCATACGTAAAATTTGAGGTTGCGTGTCCCTGCTACCCCATAGGGAAAAAAAATCAAGACTGCCTAAACTTTTAGTGGGATGAATATAACCCACTTTGCGAAAATTCTTTGGGTGTCAGTGGGACAAATATGACCCCCTTAACGAAGTAATTAATTTGATGTTTGCAGTTTCTGGTTTCTTATTGTGTACAAAATATTTCCTTATGATTTATCTTGCATCATTGCTGATTTTTTTTGCCGTCACACAAAGGGCTAACCGCTCTCCCTTTCTCAACAATATTTAAAAAAATAAAATAAGATACCTTTTATGAAATATAAGGATATGTCGTTAAAAAAAATTAGTTAACATCACTTATTTGTTATAAATAAATTTAAACTCAAATATATAAAATGAATTCTGGTTTTCAAAGCCTATTTTTTACTTAGCACACATACAAAAACCGCTCTTCCTTTCTCGACGGAAACAATATTTTTTAAAAAAAAGTTACCTTTTATGAAATATAAGAATATGTGTTGTTAAAGGGGTTGAGAGGTAATACGTGTCCGCCTCTTAAGCCCCGGCTTTGTCGTCGGATTTTCAGGATGGGAAAAGCATGGGCACTCATGTCATATGATTAAGTGGCATGTAAAAGATCCCTAGAGTACCAATTTGGCTTGGGTTCTCACGGCAAAATTAAATCTCGGCATACTTTAACCTCCACAGAGAGCTCTGATTCAATGCAATCTGAGCGTAACAATTGGTGCGAGAGTCGCCTAGATGGTGCCACAAAAAATGGCTCTCAGTTCTGGGGAAAGTGCCGAGTCTGCTAAGGCTTGATCACCGGATCTGTAAAAATTGCTGTCCCATTGAGGAAAAAAATTAGTTAACACCACTTATTTGTTATAAATAAGTTAATTTGTACTTAAGACCCCATTTTTACATAACGAGAACCAGTTCCAGCCGCACACCCATCCTGCAAACCCAGATTACAACTACTACATTTCCAATTCCCCACCATCTGGAAACAAGCAGCAGTAATTCTCTTCAAAAAGCCAGGCAAAGACCCGAAAATAGCTGCCAACTATATAGACCTACCAGCCTCCTACCCACTCTCTCTAAAGTCTTCGAAAAAATCATCCATTCCAGACTCAAGAGCCACCTGGACCGTCATGACATGATCAGCACCAATCAGTATGGCTTCCAGACACGGCCACAGCACAACACACCAAGTCCACAGAATCATTGAATGTATCTCAAACAGCTTCAACAACAAAGAATGCGTTGCCGGTGTTTTCCTCGACATAGAGAAAGCATTTGACAGCCTGTGGCACCCAGGAATTATTTACAAGCTCATTCAGACTGACGTCCCTCCTACACTTGTCCACCTCCTCGCATCATTTCTAAAGAACAGAACATTTCAAGTCAGAATCACAGATACCTACTCCTCCATCAGATCCATACGTGCTGGGGTGCCACAGGGCAGCATTAACGGACCTCAACTCTTCAATATCTATATCAACGACTTCCCCTCCACACCAAAATGCATTATAGCCCAATTCGCAGACGATACGGCCATCCTCTCGAAATCCAGGAGGTCACAAACAGCCATTACTAACATACAAATTGCCCTTGACGAAGTTACCGATTGGTGTAAAGACTGGAAAATCAAAATCAACCCTTCTAAAAGCGAGTCGATCATCTTCAAGAGAAACAGAAACTCTGCCATCACATCCAAGCCATGATTCAACGGTACCGAAATCCCCATTTCCAATGTTGTCAAATACCTAGGTGTACACCTAGACTCTAAACTCAACTTTAAAGCTCACATCGAGAAGAGCATTAGAAAAGCTCAAGTAGCATATCTATTGCCCTAAACCTAATAACTGGCGGAAACTCAACTCTCCCGACCAGAACGAAGAGACTGCTTTATCAAACAATGATTAAACCAGTCCTATTATATGCATGTCCAGCCTGGGCTACTGCCAGCAAAGCAAACAGAAAAAAACTACAAGTTTTTCAAAACAAATCCTTAAGGAGAATGGTTGGAGCTCCTTGGTTCATTAGAAACGAAGATCTGCACAGAGACTTAAAAATAGAACCAATCGACTCGGCAATTCTATCAATCGCGCATAAACACGTCACTACTATGAAGAGCTCTAAATACGAGCACATACGTGAAATAGTAAATTATGACTCTACTATAGACCAACCCTTTAAAAGGCCCTGTACTATTCACCATAACTCAAATTGGTGAATAACGCACAATAACTGTTTATAGCTGTTGTATATATATCTATTAATTCAGCTGCAGCAGAAGCTGCACTTTGAGACTAAGAGTCCCTCCGTCCCCAATGGGGTTACCTGCGATGGAAGTTTGGAGGCCCTCGGGTCAAAACTGATGTTCAAGTACGATACAAGATTACATAAACTTTTTCCAAAAAATTTTAGTTGAAGTTGAAAATAACGTCTTTTCTTAGGGAGGGAAGACAGACGTGTTTATTAATAAAATGAATTCTGTTTTTTAAAGCTTATTATTTACTTAACAGTTAACCAGAGGTGCCGATCCCCCCCCCCCCAGAGCTAACGACGCACCCCCCCCCCCCTCAAAACATCACGCCCCCCCCCCCCCCCCTAAAAAAAACACGTTCTGGATTTTATATGGACTAATGGATTACCTAACCTAAGCAACCAAAACCCACATCTTTAGGAAGTGTACAGGAAACCTGAAAAAGGGAAGCACATTTTTGAATGAAATTTATCAAAGGAATTATAGAAGATATTTTTTTAATTTTCCTTTAAATAGGTTTTCTTTACAGTAAAACCTATCAGGCGTCCATAGAATTAGGTAAAAATTAATTTATTCAATTCTATTAGTTTTTAAATTAATAAAAAATGTCCGGAAACGTGATGCAATCTAAAACGGCTTCCAATTTCTAATGCAAAAAAAATCAGAATTTGTTTGCAATGTTTACGATAGTTTCATTTAAAACAGTTACTATAAATTAAAATATAAAATTACAGTTAAATGTTAAACAAAGTTCTTACCGTGAAACTCGAATTCAATCACCAACACATTCAAAGCAAGACCAGTATCTCCCTACTGTTTCTATTTTTAAAGCAATAATTTAGTTCTTTTTGCTTCGAGTCTAATTTGGCGGGAAAATAGCTTGATTATGTACGGATAGGCCAGAAATATTATCCGAAGGTCATTGATTCATAGAAATGTATACAAAATTCGAAAGATATATCATTCATGATGTCTGCTGCAAATGCTATAACAGCTATTGAGAAATGTTTATTGGAAACAATTGTCAGAGTCAAAATATTGCCTTCTTCGACGCAGGGCCTCTTTAAAATAGAATATTCTTATTTCAAGATTGTTAAAGATTTTCGTTAAGATTCCTATTTTATTATGTGATTTTTAAAAAAATAAGAATATTTTCAAGCAAGTTTTTATTCGAATTTTATATTTTAAGTTCGTCTTTATGTTGTTAATAATAAACAAGAAGTTCTCTAAGTACTAAAACATAGAGATGGACATTGGACGGACAAAAGACGGTCTACCAACGGATGGACAAAATGCAAAAAATATCGGCTCTGTTGTCATATCCTTGAAACAAAACAAAATGAATTTTTAAATCGGATAGTTAATTGTTGATTTCTAGTGAGATTTTTTAAAATTCTTTATAATGATTTTTAAATGTAAGTGAAATTGTTTTTAAATGTAATTATTAAATGCTTGATGCCTTATTGCATTAAATTATTATTTCTATGTATTGTAAAATAATAAAGTGAGTTTAATTATGAAAAAAAATACAATTCTGCAACCTTTTTGTGGGCTAAATGACGATGTCTAATGCACGTGACTTGTTTAAGGGTGGCGGGGATCTAGCCGAATATCATCAAATCTCACGTGGGGGGGGGGGGTCCATCAAATATCGCGTTATTTTTCCCCAGTAAAAAATCAAAGTAAAATATTGCAATGAAATGGAGCAAAATTCCAGCAAAAAAATTTCTGGGCTTAAAATTTAGCATGATGTACTAAAACGTTTGAGGGGAAAAGAACGATCCGTTCTTTTATATAGATTCGATTGGACTTCGCTTTTTTCTGCTCTCTTTATTAGTTTCAAGTCAGACCAAAGGATACGTGTTCCAATTTGTTTCACACTTCACAAAGAAAAATACAAAATGTGCATCGTTTGCGATATACTTCTCACCATTATCAGACGGTGCAGCTGCTGTTTTGACTATACAAGCTTGGGGTTGGGCATCGATTTGTTATTTGTTTTGAAGATTCCCGAGTATCAAACGTCCAAATACAAAGTTTCGATTGCAGAACAAAAAGACGTATCGCGGATCTGGTGTCTTCTTTCTTGGTGACTCCATTCGTCCCAATTCTAGTGTGTGTGTGTGGGGGGGGGGGGGGGGGGGGGGCAGTTACTTAAAAAAATTAGGGTTTGTTAAGGTTTTTTTTGGTAGTCAAAATATGCCGTTTATTATTAAATTTTATTAAAAAAATCAACCCCCCCCTAAAATTTCAACGACGCAGTCTGCGTCGTTGACCCCCCCTGTAGGCACCCCTGAGTTAACACAGATACACATGACTCGGAGGTGCTTCTTTGCTAAGGTTGTTATTGGACAAACTCGATTGTCGTGTTAAAAAGAAATATAATTACTAACTAAAAAAAAATATTTTTAACGTATATAAAAACGTATTAAGAAATTACGTTGACGTTAATAGTTCTTGCATGTGTTTCGATGTTGTTGGGCAATGCCAAATTTCATTGCCGTCCCAAAAAAGGCTTAAGTTGTTTTGAGAAATATTAAGAATTTATAAGTAGGTACAAAAATCGTTTGCGTTATTAATTAGAGTTTAAAAAGAATCAGATAAAACGCAAATGAAAAGTTAAACGATCTTAAAAAACCGTTTCGGGACGTAAAAGTCCCGTCTTCAGTGCATAAAAACAATGAATGAATCCAATTCATCATTCTTCCAAGATATTCTTCATTTTCATTCATTGTCGTATTCCGTGCATAAAAACGATGAATGAAACAAATTCACCATTCTTCCAAGATATTCTTCATTTTCATTCATTGTCGTATTCAGTGCATAAAAACGATGAATGAAACAAATTCATCATTCTTCCAAGATATTCTTCATTTTCATTCATTGTCGTATTCAGTGTATAAAAACGATGAATGAAACAAATTCATCATTCTTCCAAGATATTCTTCATGTTCATTAATTGTTTTTACGCACTGAATACAAAATATTCAAACTCGTTTACAACGACAACTCGTTTTTAACGTCATAAATGTTCGGTTCCTTGAACTGCTCTCAGACCTTAATAACATCTTGCTTATAACGACAATTTTTGATTAACTCCTTGGTTATAACACTAAAATTATACGATAATATGATACCCAAAATGCCTTAAAATAAATTAATTTCGTTTTCCCTATTTAAATTGTATTTGCCATGTTATGCGAAAGTTGCAAAATTTAAATATATTTGATTCTAATTTGAGATTGACTTGAGAGAGAGAAATACTACACTGCGCAAAACAATTGGGGGAGGACTTTGCGTACTTTTGTTAACCCTTTCATTTACAACTTTTTATTTTTTATTCTAAAAATCTAAAATTTGTGAAGCATCCAGTATGAAATGGTAAAAACACAGGGGGGGGGGGGGGGGAGGATAATTTTTTACACATAATTTAAGGGGAGAATATTGGAATCATAACTTTCGAATAAATTATAATAATATTTTTTTCAGAACTTTATTTGTTAGAAAAAGTTAATATCAGTTTTCTAACATCTAAGAATGCAAGCGTGAAGAGTATTTAGAGTCAATTTATTTCTTAAAACTTTTTGGGAGTGAATTTTATTTTAATATGTTTTTTATATTTAATTAAAACAAACATTATTTAATTCTTCAAAAGACACGATTCTTCCACCTAACGATAAATAAGCGTGAGCTCAACTTAGTGAGAAAAAAAATCGCAAGCTCATGATTCCAAATGGAATCAATGGTGGTGAAAGTGTTTAAGCCATGCATTCCCCTAATTCTTTTGAGCAATGTATGTGAGTACACTACACATATAATACGTATCTTGGATTTCCTATACTTGATATTCAACCTTGTTTATAACGTCATAAACTTTGTGTTCTTTGAATGACGCTATAATCAGGTTATGCTGTACAATGTATTAAAACTGCCACACTTAAAATACAAACTTTCTTTATTTAACAGTTGAAGATTCTTCAGAGTAACTAGTTAAAACAGTTTGTAGAATTACAGCTATATATGTTACAAAGTTCAAACATTCGAAGTAAAATTCAGTATGAAGAATGTTCTTGATGGCGAATATAGAAGCGAGTCAAAGAATAGGTATTTACACATGATATTTTGAATAGGAAAATGTAAAAAAAAGGGTCAGGTCTGTTGAATTAAATCCCATTACACTATTTGAATCATTTTTTTCAGAAACCTCATATATACACAAACAAAATATAAAAATTGTCGACCAACAGGCCAGAGGCCCAGCAAGGGTGGTTCAAAATATATCTAATTCTTTATTAGTTTCCAATAACTATCGAGATTATTTTTAGATTCTGGTAAAGCATTCCACTCATTGACAACTCTATTGTAAAATGAATGTTTTCTTACCTCCCTTCTAAAGCACGATTTATTCAATTTCTGCTCATGTCCTCTGGTCCGGCTATTTAAGGTAAAAAATCTAAGCAATCCAACTATAGTTTTCGAGAAAATAAACAGTTTTAACAGCGAAATTACTGTACAAAAAAATATTTTGAGCGGGATGCATTTTACATCTTGAAAGAGTATAAAAAGCCTTTTTTATGTTTAAAATTAATTTTAAATTTGCTGAACTAATGGGTTTTCGGAAAAACACTTATTTGGGTTTCAAATACAAAAAAAATAATAATAACTTGTATTTGTAGCTAATATCTTGTTTATTCGTATCAAAAGAAAAAAAAAGTAGTAAAAAAAGACCAAAAAGTCTAAAACAATCGTATACATTATTAGACTTAGGGGTTTCTTAGAGAATATCTGTGTGTCGCTTCTGCCCCCGAAACGCTATTTTAGGTTGCTATCCATTGCTATGAAAACTACTGGAATAACAGAATTTCTTCACAGAATGTGTATTTACATGGAATTACTTGATTAACATTCAAAAACTTAATTTTGATAAAACTGTGACTTGTAGGGTTTCTGAAAAAATTGATTCATTCCTTTTAGTGAAAGAGCATATAGAAATATTTATATAGACTTTACCCCTTTTAACATTTTGCCTTCCATTTGGAGAATGCGATAAAAGCTTGACTTTGTGCTACCCACAACAAAGGTCTTTTTGAATCATTATTTAAAGCTAATAAAATAGTTAAAAGCAAATTTACGAATAAATATATTTTCTGTGGAAGGGGAAACAAGTTTTTGTGCAAACCTTAAATGAATTTGTTACAGAAGTTTGAATTTATAGACATAAAAAAATAATTAAAAATTCCTTTAAAATGTCTTTTCTAACTATTGGTACAAAAGTTGTGTCAAGCATTTAACGCATTGTGATATTTCGTAAATATTAGGGAAGATTGTCATTTAGTTTTGTAATACTCTTTGGGAAAATCAGGGTCCAAACTTTATTAATCAACCCCACAAACATTGTAACAAGATGGATAGAGTAAATTAGAAACACATTTTAATAATATTAAAAAGTTATTTGAAATGACAAATTTTTTTTAAAAAAGGTCTGTAGTTGTTAATTTCTGTTCAGCTATATATTTCCTGCCTAGTAATTTGTTGCATATCGAATTTCAACGTTTTAACTAAAAATATTTGCAGACAATTTAAAAACTAAGCCATTTTAAAGCAAGCATATAATTCAAGTAAAAGAGGAGCTTCTAAAGATTTAGGATGAGAATTCTTTATAAATAGGAAAGGGTGGTAAGGTTGCATTGTAAGCATCCTTTTGAGCTGTCCTCTCTTCTTATCCATACTTGGGGAAAAAGGGACAATGCATAATGTCCCGACTTTGGCAGGACAGTATCACTTCTTGTCTGACTGTCCCATGGACCAAAAGTCCCGCTTTTCTGTTATAGTCCCGAATAAGGCAAATTTTTTTTAATAAAATATAGATTTAACAACTTTTTTTTGTTCAACACTCATTAAAAATTTTGACATGACGATTGTTAATTTTTAGTTTTTTTATTTAGTACTTTAATTATGTCATTGTTTCTAATTTGGGGGAGGGGGGCGAGTGTCCCGATTTTTTCGGTTCATAATATAGTCACATTAACAATGCATCATTACCAAAAATGTCTGAAAATCTTCCCAATTTCACTGTATGTTTTACTCTCTGTAACTACTACTTCGCTAAAATAGGCACCATTATCTGAAAAGTCATCTCCGCTGTACAGAGTCAAGTTGAGTTGATTTTGTACCTGCCGATACCAGACAATTTTGTATTTTTTAAAACTGCTTGCATATTTCTTATTTTCAATGGTTTAAATTTGGGGTAATTTAATGAAATCAACAAAATATAGACAAAACTTCATCAATGCTGTCAACAGTTGAACATTTAAGGTTTTTGAAACATAAGTACAGAATTCTTGATGTTTTAAAAAGGTGACAATGAAACCAGTTAGTTACAAAATTTACCATTTTCCAAGAAGCCGTAACTAAAACAAGTAGAATAACATTTAAAGTAGAAAAATGATAAAATTTTCTAAATTAGACATAAATTAATAACAGTAAATTAAAAAAAAACATATTTTCAATCAAATTAAATTTCTGAAAAAAATGTTTCAAAGAGGACCATAAAAGTTCTCAAATGCCACAGTAAAACATGATCAAACCCATCAATAGAATAAAAAGTGTACAATTGGGCAGGTACAAATACATTTCAAAACGGGCGGACATTACTAATTGAGTACAATCATAGAATTTGAAATTTCAACCATGAAAAATACATTAAATAAGGCTAACACCAGCATGGATGGTTTTGGCAATGCATAACTTACAACAATTTGTATATGCATGAAAAATACCTCCCAAAATTTGTTAAATTTGATGACTAAACTGACAGCGCTCATATTCATTATCACTATTGTTTACTTTATACTTACATATAATAGTCTTTACCATTTTTTGTTCATTAGCTGTTACTAATTTTTTTTAATGACTTTGTCACCATATCATATCTATATTTATTCAATCACCAGTTACCATAGTCCTTACCTTTGTTCAGCAATTATTAATAACTATAGTCATTACTTATCTTTGTTCAATAACTATTAGCAACCATAGTCATTACTTATCTTTGTTCAATAACTATTAGCAACCATAGTCAATACTTATCTTTGTTCAATAAGATTTTGTTACATAAAGTCATTAGCATTTTTTTAATGAGTGCATTGGTATTACTCAAAAACAAGACCAAGTTATGGCATAATGCATTAACATCAAGCATTTTTGTCTAAGGAACAGAATAATTATCTTTTGTATAATTAAAAAAAATCATTTTTTCAGAATAAGTGTTTTTTTAGAGATAAGACATTCTTAAAAGTTAAATTCAGATTAAAAATCTATTTGAGCCAATTTATAGAATGAAGCCTTCAAGAAATAACGATTATCAAACAAAGAAAAGGTGATAACTTAAAACTAAATTCAATCATATTATAATATCTTATGCGAAAGTGGTTGCTCAAAACAGATTAATAAAGAAACTAATAATTATATTGAAGATAATAGTGAACAAGCAGATTTTTTTTTAAGTAGACTATAACAAACTAATTATATGGCCTTGCTACATAACTCAAAATACCCTTAGTATTTTCCAAACTGAGTTGATAAAGTGATTTCACAGAGTTGAAAATCTAAGAGTATATATATATTTTTTAAATCTAAATTTTTTCACATCAACTTCATTCACTAATCAAACTTAATCATAAATCATAAATTTCTTTAATTAACAGTTCCAAATAACAGAAATACATTTTTTTTGCAACAGAACTAATTTTTGAACCATACTATTACAACATTGGCAATACTTAATGATTATAAAAATTTAAATACATTTTTAAATGGGGTACAACAATTCCTAATCTTTTCAACAGGAAATAGAGAAGGATATAAAGTTTTTATAAAAAGTATTTACTTCAAGATAAAATACTTTTTAATGATTGTGTTCAGAGATGCTCTACATGTGATGTCCCTTTATACAAACAAACAGATTAATTTACAAAGTTTTTAAAGAAATTGAACGGCTGAATGCAAAAACATTGATAGCACAATTTGTTCTAGTCTTAGTTTTAGTAGAACAATTTCAGAAATGGATATACTGAGTCGATAATAGTTAAATTAATATGAAATCACATTTTTCATACAAGATTGTAAGGTAAAGACATTTTTGGTCTTTTTAAGATTTGTTATAATACAAGCTTTGTTATAATAAGGTATATAAATGGATTAAACTTAACAATTTTAGATAGTTGTTTTTGCAAAGGCAGTAATTGATATGGAATTTTTAATTTAATAAAAGATAAATGAAGATAAAATTAACTTTTCTTTTACTTAAGAACTTTTGTAATAAAATCAAGTGAAAATTTCTATTTCGAACATTTTTGCCCTGGTAACTCATTAATAAAAATTGGCAAGAAACTTTTAATTCGAAAATAAAAATATGAGACAAATAAATACTATAGCACTGAAAAATTTATGCAGGACAAATTTAATTATCTTTAAAATAAATGTGTAAAACTTAAAACCTTTCTTATCCAATAAAAAACATTAATAACATTTACAAATGAGTCTTTAATGATTAATTACAATTACTAGTTCTAACAGTTCCAGATATGTGGCCCAAGTAGAAATGGGATTTTTTTAAGGAGCTCGACGGAAAATTCTTAATTGAGGGACTGTTGTCTTTGCAATCAACAATTCAATTACCAGCTCAGATAAGGATCATGAAAACTACCTAAAAATATTGAGCGAGGCATGGATAGTAGATTTCTAAAATGAAGGTGGCAACATCAAAGTCAGAGAGTAGAAGTTAAAGTACATTGTTTTTAATTACAGTTGCCACCTTGAGCAGTGAATATCACAGAATTATGAGGAGCCTTGAATAATAAAAACTGTTGTAGGATGATATTGGTCCTAAGCAACAGCTAGACTATATTGCAGTGAGGAAAATTTTGTAATATATTTGAAACAATAACTAATAGATTTTTGTTGTTTTTAGAGTGCTTTCTAAGCCAAATATAATTATTATATCCTTATTACCTAAATTTTGGAAAATCCTGAAAACCCTTCAAGATCTTTAGCAAAACCAAGATAAGCTTAGAACAAAACTATAAATAAAAAAGTCAAGTGAATATCTGAAATATAATGAATAATATCCAAACTAATTTTCAATTTGCATAGAATATATATGTTGTACAATGCAAAGATTAAAAAAAAATTAATTAAACTTTGTGTAAGACAACTAAATATATAAAAGATAAAGCTTTTTTTTTCATAATATTCTACGCAAATAACTTGTTATTAAGTTTAATAACAGCAATATAATAGTCAAGACTCCATTATAATAACTATTTATCTGCAATATATTAACAATTTTATTTACACTGATTACCAATTTTATATTTAACTACACTAAATGAAATAATACAATGGAAATTTTGATCGCTTTAATAACTACTACTGAATGTGGATAAAAAAGTATATTTTGAATACATTTCTTATAAAATCTAAATTTAAAAAATACATTTATGTAGTTTTTCGATAAAGTTGTAAGAATAATTTTCAAATTTTACAGATTTAAATATGTGTTTTAAATGCTAATTGTAAAAGGTGCTATGATCGAATGATATTTTTTAAAATAAATTATTTGCCAATATGACAAATTAAAAATGTATATTTAAATGCTTACACGCTTATTAGAACAGCACAATTTTAAAAGAATTCAGAGCACAATAAGAATACAGTTGAAATTTTTTCTTTCCTCCCTTGGAACTCAAATTGAAAGGCTAAAATATACGAGTAAAATGAAATAAAGAGTACTTAACAGTTTGATAAAACCTTAAAAATATTCTTACATTACATAAAAACCATTACAAAAGTAAAATAACTAGATAAATCAATTATTTAAAAATAACTCATTAAAATAGTTTTTAAAACATCGCAAAAACAATTAAATTCTACTTTATAATGTTAAAAGTTCTCAAAATATATACTTGTAGATAATATACTTGTAGATAATTAACCTTTTTTAGTTTTGATCAAGCCAGTTAATATTTTCTTTAATATTCAATTCCGTATGCATATGTAATTTTGAAAATCTTGAATTCGTGTTTGGCAACTTTTTGGCGACTTCACACGTTTAAAATATTATATGCAAGAATAATTTTTCTATTTTCTAAGATTTTGATAAACTTTGTTCAGATTATTTGGCAAGGAAGAGAGGATGTTAAAATACTCCGATTCTATGCTAACAGACAACACCAGAAGATGTTTTGCTTCCACAAAAGATAATATTCTTCACTATCAGGATTCTTACACATTCATTTTTCTGAAAAATATGGACTATTCACGGAAAGGATTGCCGCTCCCCGGAAATTTAGAATTTCCAATACTTTAACTAGGTTTTCCGTATAAATTCCAAACATTGTAAAAAAAACTTTCTTATGATAGGAAATTTAAGAACTAGACGAACCCTGACTATTGAACACACAGAGTTGTCTGCACCATCAGGTAATGGGCTTTAAAATCAACCAATAGGCTTATAATATTTAAAATCCATAATGACCTATACATCAACATAGCCTTAAAAGAGAACCAATGCTTTCTCTCATATTCACTTAAAAAACTACAATAAGCCCATAAAGAATTGGACAGAACACAGTAGTAACACTCGGGGGGAAAACAATTGTTTTCAACAATAAAACACAATGAAAATACTAATAAAGTTGGAACAAATGCCGAGACGGGAAAAAAAGGATCGACGATTCACACATGGGAGGATTGGCACCAGATAAAATAGTCCGAGACCTTGGTTTTCAGTCAGAAGTACTGTGTGGATTGTATTCTTCTAACACCTGAAAAAGATAACGCCATTAAATGTCAAAGAAAGAAACGATAGGTAACTGTAATATACAAAAACACTAGATATCTTAAAATTGACAAACTCTAGTGATTCTTGAACCTTTTCACTTTTAAAAGGGCCCATGCGGCCGTACAAATAAGGATTCGATAATGATATTCCTATTACATATTACAAGGAAACACATGCCCTCCGAATTTTAACCCTTTATTCACCGAATTAAGGTTTAGTTTTATTTATTTAAAATTGAAAATATTTTTACGAAAGTAAAAGTTCTAATAAGAACTTACTTTTCCTTTATGTACTTTAATGTGCTAAAACCGAATTTGTCAATCAAAACGCTCCATCTTTCTCCAAAATGAATAATGAAGAGTGAAACATCGTCCTTTTAAATAGTACTTCTAAGTACCGTCAGTAGATAAATAGTGAAAGTGCATGGTTAATAATGTAGATACCAATATTAAACACCTTTTTGATAGAACGATAAATTGTAATTTCCTACGAAGTAGGTTTCCTACATATCCTTCGTAGCAAAAGTGTTAAGCACATAAATCCGGCAATCTTCCCAGCTAGGCATTGTGGAATGTGGGCGTCCAGAGTTTAATAAAAAAATTAAAGCATTTTTTAATAAATCTTGTTCATAATGTTACTCATTTATAACATGCTAAACGTCCCTTGAACAACTCTATGACTGTGTTTGGCTGTAAGGGATATTTCTTGGGGCAAATTTCATGCTTCATGTATAAGTTGACCCCAATTTTTAAAGCTCAAATTTTGTCTAAAAGTTCTCAGCTTATACACGAGTAATGTAATGGTACTCCATATTTTCATAATAAGAAAACTAAAAAAAAATCTCAATCTAGGGAATCCACAATAATAAAAATTAAGGTTTTTAAGGACCTAAATTAAAAACTAAGCACTAATGCAGCACCCGTACTCACCCACTCTAGTACCACTGCCACTTTCTCCATCTTCCCGTAAAAATAACACCACACACAGTCCCCCACTGGGAACCACAGTAACAAAATGAAGGTACGTAGGGTGGGGTGGAGGACTAACCCTCACACAGAGGAGTGCAAATCTACACTGTGCAAATCACCACGTCGAGAACTAGCAATTAGGCATCAATGGTGGATGCCATGAACAAATACCAATCTTAATTCATCTTTAGAATTTAACTCCTTTTATGTATTTTTAATTGACAGCATCTAAACCTTAAGTTTTATTGAATTTTAGTTCTAGTTTAATAGCATGAGTATTTTGCGGGGAAATTTTATGTTTAAGTTGACCCCAATTTTAACAGCACTAAATTTGTCCAAAAATTCTCAACTAATGCACAAGTATATATGGTACATACTCTACATTTTCAGAATAAAAAAAACATTTTTCAAACTAGGGCACCCACAATTATAATGGAGTGCAAAAATTAATGTTTGTTAAGGTAATATATTCAAAACTAAGTACTTAAGCAGTACTATTACTCACCCACTCTAGTACCCGAATGCCACTTCCTCCATCTTCCCATAAAAACAACACCACACACAGTCCCCCACCGGGGACCACAGTAACAAGATAAAAGCACTTATGCGGGGTGGGGGGAGATATAGGCCTGATTCCCCCTTTCCCGGGAGAGTGCAAATTACCACATCGAGAACTAACAATTAGACATCAATTATGGATGCCGTGAACAGATACCAATCTTAATTCATCTTTAGAATTAACTGGTTTTGTGTCTTTATTTTCAACAGACATCATCTAAACCTTAAGCTTTATTGAATTTTAGTTATAGCTTAATGGCAAGAGAATTTTTTTGGGAATTTTTTTACGTATAAGTTGGCCTCAATTTTTTACAGTGCTAATTTTGTTCAAAAATTCTCGGCTAATAGACGAGTATTATGATACTTTAGATTTTCATAATAAGAAAACTAAACAATCTCAAGCTAAGGTACCTATAATAATTATGAAGTACAAAAATTGAAGTTTTACCAAAATTAGAAACTAAGTCCTAATGCAATACAGATTGCTCAGTACTTCAATTAGTACCCACTCAGTAATGACATTACTTACCCACTCTAGTACCTGACTGCCGCTTCCTCCATCTTCCCGTAAAAAAAACACCACAAACAGTCCCCCAACGGGGACCACAGTAACAAGATGAAGGCACTTATGGGGGGGGGACTATAGGCGGGACTCCCCCTCCCCCGGGGGGTGCAACAGTCTATGGGCGGCCATGTCCAGTTGTTCGGGGGTCAGGTTGATGGCTTCGGCTAGCTCACGTTGGGTCGCTTTGACGAATTCGGGGTCACAGTAGCGACCTAGACCTTGCTCCTGTAGGACCTAAAGAAGAAATACAGATGAAAACCTGTAAAGATTGTTAAACTAAACTCCTCGGCGCAACAGCTCGTTAGCAGGTCAAGAACTGCCGGGCCCATTCAGCTTCCTTGACAAAAGGCTCTGGGGCGCTAGGTATATGCCCCGGTTAGGTGGTCAACCTTAAGCGGAACCCTCAGCTTTTAGTTCCCAAACATGCTTGGTCTTCAGTTTATCGACCCACTTAAGGGATGAAAGGATGAGTCCACCTCGCCCAATCCAGGACTTGGTTCCCGGACCTGTGGCATGGCAATGTGAAGCATAACCACTAAGCTACTGGATTGCACAACTGTTTAATAAAACTTTACCCTTACTAATGTCTGAACTAATACTCACTGTGACATGTAACTGCTTATTGTGTATATAAGCCACTAATATACCACCAGCTTTTATCTATTTTTAAAAAAATTACTGGTTGTATGAATGTTGCACCATAGCTAAACATAAGCCATTGGGGTGAACAGACATACAGCATTCGCAGCACAATTTCAAATCGTTATTCAACTATCTAGCTGTAAAGATTGTGCAAATAGTAATTGTTTAATTTTTTAAACAATATAAATAAAATTTGATTTATAAACAAATTAATGAAAATTCATAGTTGAAAAATTAATTACTGCAACAAATTTCGTTAGGCTAGTTAGGCAATGTAATTTTGAAATGCATTCATGTGCTATTAAGTTGTTGAACTATTTTTGATATTTTCTAGGGCAATGGAAGACAGATAATGATTTCCAGTGTTTTAAGTAGGCTTGGGTAGAATGTTGAACTCGTAAGGGATATTTCAGGAGATGTAAGAGCCTGAATATCTCTAAAAAACTAAATAAAACAAAAATCATAAATAAAACAAATCCACCCACTCTGCCCACAAGGTTCTCTGCGCTGCCGATGACTTTTTCTTCTGGATTGTACTTGTGCATGTGGTTGGGCACCTCCACTCCATTCAGCTCAGGGGCGTACTTGCTGGGGCCTGGAAACAACACACCTCCATGAACTAACTTCGCAAAACGGTTAAAATCTAATCAGTCACAGAAATGAAAAGTTTAGTGGAAGAACGTGCTAAATGACATTTATTCAATTGCATTACAACCCTGGCTTTCTCTAGTTTTATGCAGTCGATCCACCTCAGCGGGGGTCTTCTGCGAGGCCTAGTTCTCATGGGCTTTGCCAGAAAGATTTTTTTTTGCAGCAACTGTCATCTTGCATTCTGGCAAGGTGAACAGTCTATTTTAGCCTCTGTAATTTATTAAAACCTCTCGTCTGTAAATTTTGTAAAGTTCCAAATTAGATCATCTTTGCTATATTCCGTTAACCTGGACCACTTTAAGTATGCAGCACATAACTTTCCTCTCATAAATACCTAAAGCCTCTTTATCTTGTAGAGTCGTAGCCCAAGTCTCTGATGACATTTAAAAAGAGAGAGTCTGAGCTAAACGACATTTTGAAAAAATTTAGATTTTTGTTTCAATGAACCTTTTTAGATAGATTTTTCAACCTCCTTTAAAGATAACAAGATTCCCTCTTTTCATAAACTTCAAGTTAAGTATATTTTTAACCTTTCGTAAGTGTTTATTTTAACATATCCAAGTACAAAGGAAAAACTTTATAAAGCTCATTTTCTCGTTTGCACCTTTTTGTCACTTAGCACGGTCTTCCACTAAGTTCTTCAAATGCACATTTAGTTCAATTGGATTTTTTCATATGAAGTAAATCATTCCCGCTTTCATTCCCAGATTTTAGTGGTAGGTTTGGGTAATGGGTTGACACAGTACCTCAGTCTACAGTTAAGCAAACTGAGCAATACAATTTATGCTTCGCTTGCGCATGTGAAAAATCAAATTTACTTAACATTGCCTCTACTATCAACCTGCTCCGTAAGCAAGGCAAATAATACAGAAACTATTGCATGTGAAACGGACAATAGATTACTTTTAATCTAATGATGAATGTTAGGTTGTAGGTTGAAAATGCCAAGATATGGCACTGTGTATAAAGCCACAACTCTATAAGAAAATACTCTCTATGTAAAGTTGTAGTTGCCATTTGCCAGTAGATAGTGCTGCTCATATCCTACAAGTAATCTGGTTAACAACGAAAACAGTAGTATAAAAGCTGATGTAACTAATCTCCATTGTGAGGATCCTTTTAGTAGGTATCCAAGACGCATGAGACACTCACAATAGGGCATTGGTACTGATAACTGGTGTTATCATGTATGGAATTCTTTGTTTGATAAAATTTTCGGGAGGGAGTATTGTGGTAAGCCCACAGAAAGACCACCAGCAGATGGCGCTGCTCATTAATACCAGTAATTTGATTAACAATTAAACAGTATTATAAAGGTTGAAATAAATAATTTCCACCGTGAGGATCCTTTTAGTAGACTATGGATATCCAAGCCCCAGGGTTCATACTCTATCTATGATAAAGAAATTCAGGAGTTTCTAAAGAGTATTTCAGGAATGCAGCAACATAAATTCAGGAGGTAAGAAGGCATACAATCGAATATGCTATTATCGTATTAGTCTAGTGACTAACTGCACTTTAAATGATGACACAGAAGAACAAAAAAATCTTCCAAAGAGTTGTGTGGTGCATTCTGGGACGTTAACTGTCTTGTTAACTATCTTGATGTCTGAACTTTCTTTTTCTACTGTAAATGCTTAGCAGACTTATTACGAATACAGGAGAAAAACAACGGAGAAAAATGTCATAGAGAAACGATTTGTGTCATCAATTTTTTCAGGAGAGGAAAAAAAAATACCAGGAAATGAGACACAAATTTTAGGAGTTATAAGGGCCCTTAGAAAAATAAAATGAAATTCAGGAGTTTTCCCAGGAATTTCAGGAGGCGTACGAATCCTGGAGCCTGCTACAATGATTTAAAATTTTAATACAGTCAAACCTCCTTAACGCGAACACGCTTAACACAAAATTTCGCTTAAGATGAACAGAAAGCATTTCCCCAGCCTATAAAGCTTTGAGCTAATGCTAAAAAATCTTAATGCAAAATCGCTATCAGCGAAATCCAGCTTAACAAGAACAAAAATTTCAGAATTTGATTTTTCCCCAATTAAGTAATTCGAAGAACAAATAATAATAAAAAAAGCGGCAAACCAAAGTTATAAGAATAAATTGTTTTTTACTTATGAAAAAAAATCATGGAGATTTTACTTGATTTGTCAGTTTTAAACCAATTATTTTTAATTGGTGTTCCTTAAAAATTCTCCGAAGTATTCTATATTATGTTCTACTCCAAATGAACTTTTGTTTTGGTGTACCCTTCGGCCTTCGCGTTCGTGTTAACGAGGTTCAACGGTATATAGGGATATTTTAATGAATTTGTTACACTCACCATGATAGGAAGCTCTGTGTGCCGCCGGTGGGGATGCCGCCGAATCCGCCATCCCGAGCCCGGGCAGCGGCGAGAACCTGAGGGACGCAGCGAGCCGGCTCATCAGTCCCGTCTCATCCCGGCTCAGCAGCCGGAACGAGCCGGCGCGACGGGGGGGAGGGGTAGGGGGGTAGGGCAGCTCGGAGGACGTGTCCGAAGACGGGCTGTTAGGGGATGAGTTAGGAGACTAAGTACAGGATATTAGTGGTGGTTTTAGATATTGGAATCTCTTCGGATTCGACCACGGCCAACTCAAATGACAAGGCCAGAGAATCTCTTCCAAACACGCTCCGGGACGGAAAGTTTGACGTCATAGTTCCGAGTGACGTTGTTCCAAAGATGAAGATAACCAATCTCGAAACCTGTTCGGAACCATTTGTTCACGGCTGGCCAAATTTAAAGGTTCCGAGTGCGTCCAAACTATTTTCTCATCTTCGGCACTAACTACAGTGACAAAGTTTCCGTCCAGGATCATGTTTGGGAGAGCTTATCTGGCTTCGTCATTTGAGTTGGCCATGATTTGACCCAGCAATAGTGGATTTTTAACCGCTTGCCGGATTTCTGGGGCATGCTAACTTGGACTTGGGGAAAGTTAGGTTAGGCTTGAGGTATCATTGCACTAGAGCAACACGAGGGCTGTTGGTGATGGTCGTCATAATTTTGAACCCCACTTAAGTGACACCCAAAGCAAATTTTAAAGACATTATACGTAGCATCAGAACTTTATTAACAGAACATATTTAATGTGCACTCCCTCTACACAGCACAGTTATTTTTGCAATGCTATCGGACCTGAACCTTGGAGACCTTTCGAATGCAAGGTGCCAAACCAGCTGGGTTTCCTAGCAACTCATAATAACTTGGAATTTAAGAATTACAGGATATTCGAAATGGAAAAGAGGACTTTCGTAGGAGCCTGTTGTTGCACTTGGTTAAAAATACGGTATTGCTGAGTTTTGTTTCCTTTGAGTTTTTGGTGTTATAGATATGGATAAAATGTCAAAAAGGTTTTACTACGACAACAGGAGATTGTTTTAAAGTTGAAAGTCCAGCTATTGTTTTGCCAACCTCGCCAAATAGGCAATTTCTGACGTAGTCTTAGTGTCAGAAAATGGTTTCTTGTCCAGACCATCGGTGTGACATCAATTCTACTCTTTAGAAAGTGTTAGCAAAGTGGAGTTTGTGCATACTAATGATGTCACACAGCAGGTCTGGACAAAAAAAATACCGTATTCTGGCACTAAGGTTAGCAAACATTGCCGATTTAGAAGGGTTGTAATGACGAAAAAAAATCAAACATCAGATCTTAAACTTTAAAACAACCAATTCCAAGCCCTTGGATCCATAAAAATATGTAATGTTTTTGTTCTTGTATTACCTAATAAACAATAAATGGCTACCAATTATCAAACACAATTTTTGGACTCTCAAATTAAACCCATTTCCTTTCTTGAACCTCAAAATAAATTCTGTAGTAATAACCCCCTCCCCCCAAAATTTCTATATTAATGGATCCAAGATCTCAGGAGGATTGTTCAGAAAAAGAAGATAATATCTATCATCATAGATCTAAGATTCTGAAAGTGGCTTTATATAAGAAGTAGGACCTATCAAATCACTCTATAAGTAAAACACTGAAGACTTTTTTCTTATTTTATATTGGTCAGATAATATAAAAAAGTTTATATCAAAAATAAGAAATATACTAAAATTTTAACATATACATAAACAATTCTGTTACATTAAAAAAAATCTTGTTTTTCTGAACAGTCATCAAATACATGCAGAGAAACTGCTATGGGAATGTATTATTTCATTTGTATAAAAACAATAAGATTGAAGGTTTAGGAACAACTTAGAAATGCAATTCAGGCAAGATTAATTATAATACAACACCCCTAAAAACTTTTCAAATTAATCTGTTTGAGGTATTAATTTACATTAGTATTGCAAAACCATGCATTGACAGACATGTTATTAAATGCTTTCAAAAGTCAAACTACACAATACACAGATTTCATAACTAAGTGCACTGCTTTTTCAGTAAAAATTCTTATTGGTTTCATTCAATGCGGTAAAAGAGCAGAGGGAACAACTTTGGTTTGAAAGTATGTACACTTTCATGTATGTAATAGCGTTGAAGTTTTGATTTATTTCTGTTCTTACAATGATTCGAGTTAACAAATCCTCAAGTAAAATGATTGCATTATTAAAGATGTGTTAAGATTTATAATGACTACATCAAGCTACATAATATAGTTATAGAACCATTCCATTAGATGAACATTCTAGTCAACAATAATCTTTGAATGCAATTACAGTCAAACCCTGTTAACACAGACTCAAAGGGAACACCGAAACATTTCATGTTAACCACCAGGATTTTTTTTTTACATTGAACCAATACAAAAATAACCTTTAAAAATAATTCTAATTTTATAATATAATACACTAATAATACATGTATACAATTAGTAATTTAAAGTCTCAAAAGTCTATGTTTTTTTTCATTTGTTCTTCCAAACTTTTAATTACTAAGAATTCAAATTCTGAATTTTTTGTTCGGGTTAAGCAGGATTTCTTTTAAAGCTATTTTTTAGCATTAGCTTATAGCTTTACAGGCCAGGGAAATAGTTTCAGTTCATCTTAAGTGAAATTTCGTGTTAAGCGGGTTCGTGTTAACGATGTTCGATTGTACTAAGAATAAGAACAGAAATGTTTTTACTCATTACTATGACTAACTCTACTTCTGAGAAAACCACGAGATTTCCCATGATTCGTCAGTTTAAATTCAATCGCTATTCATAATTTTCCTAATTTTTCTATAGTATGTATTGCTGCAAATGAACTTTAATTGTATTACTAATTGTACACATGCATTATTGGAATATTACATTATAAAATTTGAATAATTTTATATCTTATTTTTTTAAAAGCTATTCATGGGTTCAATGTAAAAAAAATTCTTGACGGTTCACATGAAATTTGGTTAAAACAAAATGTTTCGGGGCTCCCTTCAATTTCTCGTTAACAGGGTTCGACTGGAGTTAGAAATAGAGAAAAATTTAGAGAGTGCTGCGTACTCTGTGCCCGAGAAGGAGGGCCCGGGGGAGAGCCACGATCCGAAGGGGAGCAGGTGCCTCCCGAGGGAGCGGGTGCTCCCGTGCCGGGGGAGGGGGGAGAAGGCGGCGCACGGGAGCGGGAGATGGAGGTGCATGTCGCTCACGCACAGCGCCACGCTGAAGTCAGACAGAAGGGGTTAGTAAAAGTTTGAAGGGCCCAGTTGCCAGAACTAGCATTACCCAAAGTATATATTGCAGGTGAAATGACACAACCAGGAATGTGCAAATTCTAGGGATTGGCAGTTTTTGTATACAGTGGGATTATCCATCTAAGATATCTATACAAATAATTATAAGAGTAGATATAAGTTGTTTTACTACCCCTTCAATTGTGATTTAAATGTGGCAATTGAATTTTTTTGTCATTTTGTTGCAGGACTATTTAGATAATTGTGGCTAGTATAACATTGTTCATTCTTAAACTAACACTTAGTCATAATTAGCCAATTGTACCTCGATAATTTGTCCACACATTATTGTCAATTTTCAATAAAATTATAGCATTGAAATACAGATTAATCTAATTTATCAAATTACTGTTAAAAATTAGTTGAACTGATTATTTTTTTCACATAAAACTAGCTTTATTTGTATTAATTTTCAAACCAACTATATCATAAGAAACCACTAAAATATTATAAATCTACTATAGTTTTCTCTCCCTGTGGTTTTGCACATTCAAGTTTTTGTCCGTTTACAGATGATTTTTAATATGAAAAAGGGTCCAGTCTATTCATTTGCGACTTTTGACAATCGTAAAAGTTCCTGGACAATTTGAAATAGCAATCCTACGTTGATCTTCAATGATCGTTATAAGTTGCTAATGAACAGACTTGATCCTATATCATAATTGAAAAGCTTAGTGGAAGAACGTGCCCAAGTGGCATTTTTGAAAAAATTTAGATTTTTGAGTCAGTGAACATTTTATTATCTCCTTTATAAAGGTACAAAGTTTCCCCTTTTTCATAAACTTTAAGTTAAGCATGTTTTTAATGGATCTGAGTGCAAAAGTATAAACTCTTTATAACGCATTTCAACTTTTTGTCACTTAGCATGATTTTCACTAAACTGTTCAATTATGATAAAGGATTTTGTCCGTTCTTTAGCAACTTATAACGATTGTTTAAGTTTAAAGTAGGGTCGCTATTCAGGTTATCAGGGATCTTTTACGATCGTCAAAAGTCCCAAATGAACATACTGGACCCACATACTTTGGAAAATGCGAGTTTGGCAACTAGACCCTTCAACTAGTTAAGATAGTTGGGAGAGAAGTGATTAGTAGAACTAGTTAGGATATACCTCTAGTAACGCACAATGTAGAAAGATATCCTGTGCATATATTAATCAGATATCATTCTGATATCCAGTCCGCATCCAAGAGATATCGTAAGATATTGTGCGCTTCTAGGGTAGTAAAGATAGTAGGGAGTATAAGTAATTAGTAGAAGTTGGTATGGTGGAAATGCATGGTCTTCCAAAAAAGAATTACTAACTTTAAAACGAAGCAACTACAAACAGGGCTCAAGACGTTGAGGACTGTTTAAGGTTTTTTTTAAGGGGCATTTCAATATTATTTAAGGTAGACAATGTATTAAGAACTGATTGATTGTTGGTTGAAATAATCTACCAACTACTTGAAAAACTGTTCATGATTGTATTTATCTTGTGTACTTTAGTTCATTTGTATTTATATTAGAATAAAAATATTTTTAAAACTTATTAATTTTAGCTTTAATAAATTTGCAAAATTGAAATTGTAAAGATACTTGAGGTTTAGTTGAACCATCTAAACATGAAGGTTAATTGAAGGCAAGCTCAAAATATTCATCTCGTAATTTTAAAAACAAATTGGGAGATAAGTTTAAAGTTAGGAAGTCTTTTATGAAAAACCCTGAAGGATACAGATGAGTTATAGATGATGTCATATATGTTGATGAGTCACATGTTATAAAGGATAAGAAAATAATAGGAAAAGATAAGAGAAAGTGAAATGGATCACAACCTAGCTCACAATTAATATAGGTACTACAGTTGCTGGGTTCTAGTTGCGCTTAATGTATGAGTGAATTTTCCTTTTACTGAAGCTAACTCTTTAGCAGAATAACTATAAGAAATAAACTAACTAAAAAAAAATATGATCAAAGTTAAAAAATATTTGCAAAAAATAGACTGTATGAAGCAAGAAGTTTCCAGCACAATGATACAAGCAATAATAATTTTCCTAATTCCTATCTAAAAAAAAATTTCCAACCCATGAATAGAAAGCCGGCAACCAAAAATGCAGGTGTTACCTTTTCTGCTTTGAAGCAAAAAGTTTTTTTTAAAAATTGCTTTGTTTGTCCGCTATTGTTAATTAAACTTCAAAATAATGACAGGGTTTTTTTTATACAAAAAATAAATATCTATCTTTAGTAAAAATAATTTATTTGTAACCCCATACAGAAAATTATACCAGCGACACTGAACTAATACTTATTTAACTCTTACTGAATGACAGTTGACATTTAGATTTTACTATACAAAACCAAAACAGGGCAGCTTGCATATTTGTACATGGGTATATTTGCTGTAAAACAACAGTATGAACAACATGCGGTTTACAAAACAAATACAAATATTAAACACAAAGAAAATAAACTAAAAAGGGTTAGGTACATACCTTGGGCACATAAACTAGTTTTTTTAGCATGCAAAGTGAATGGTTAAAACCATGCAGACTTGAAAACAAATAAAAACAGGCGGATGGGGGTGTGGCTTGGTGCTGAGGAGGTGCTACAGTTTACTCTCAGTGAGGGATTCAGGACTACATTTCATTAAACATAATATATATTATCACATGTAGAATATTACACATATGAGTACTGTCTGTCTGCAGTTTGATTTGGTTTAATTAACATTACAAAGAGCAGTGTTTAACCTCCCGAACAGCCAGGAAAATGGGCAAATATGTATGGTTGTTTTCATAAGTTTTAAATTTAATTTATTTCAAACAAAATATTTTCTTTTTAAAAATTAGAATCGGGTTTATTATTATTTTGAAAGAGATTATCATAAAAAAAAAATATTTCCAGATGTCAAAATTAAGTACATTAGGAATAAAAATTTGTGTGAATTATAAAATTTCAAATTTTAAGATTATGGGGTTGTTTCACAGAGGATCTGGCAATAGCTCTGTGATTTTGTTTTCATGTCTCTCAAATTACTTTTGTTGATATTCGAAATTGAGTTTTCTAAGAATAAGTTATTTTAGTTGTTATTTTTTTAAATTACAACTTCTTGCTGTGCTGTTGGTTTTTTTAATCATTTATCAAGGAAACTTGCATTGAAAGAAGTTGGAATTTAAAAAAATAACAACTAAAATATTCTCTTCGAAAACTTACTCCCGAATACCAAAACAACAGTAATTCGAGAGGCATGAAAACAAAACCGCAGAGCTATTGCCAGATCCTCCGTGAAACAACCCCATTGTAAGAGAGACCGATGCACAAAATAAAAAAAGGCAGGTCTAACCATCGGAGGGTTAGGCTGGATTACATTTTTTTTTAGCATTTTAGCTAAAGTCAAAAATTTAATTTTAGCTTTTTCCAAATGATTTTAGTATTTTAGGATTCTACAATTTAAATTACTTATACTTATTTTTAAGTAGATTCACACATTAAATCGCTGAAAAAGAAATACAACGGCAATATTGTGCGACCATAGACAGGTTCAAAATGCTGTCAATAGTGATGTTTCGGTCCGGAATGAAAGGATCGGTTCCTCCTATTTAATTTGCGTTTTAGCAAAAATAGATGTCAATATTTTTGCAAAAAAGCGATTTCTTTTCGCATTACAGCAAAAAAAAAGCAATCATAGCTTAAACGCTGCACAAGAGCTACACCACAGCAAACGGCAACGGGTAATTTCAAGTCGTGCTTAAGTGAGTAGGTTATAACCTGAGCTGGCATCCAACGCAATTTTATAGCCATACTGTAACAGTGTGTAGACTTCGGCCGCAGACAGTTTTAATGTGCACTAGAAGCATACAAACAAAAGGATTTGTTTATAAGAATGACCAGAGTTTCAAGTGTCAAATACAAGGAAGGCACAAATCAGCACCAATAGCAAAATATGTATCCAATATGCTTCTAACACATGATAGGTTTATAAAAATATAATATCAATACCTCAATTGAGTGGTTTTTTTTTTACTATGACAAAATACATGTGTTTATAAAAAAAAATTCAGACATATTTAGACTGCAGACAGACAGTAATTCTCAGTAGAAAATTCAAATGTTCAACAGCGTTGATAGGATAGTTTCCCTAGAAGAATCATTTTGTATTACTTTGTTTTGAGTAGAGAAGCGTCTAGGAAAACATTCCTACAAACTTTTAGATAAAAACATTTTCAAGTACAAAATACTTAAAATTATTTATAGTGCAATATATTGTGGTGTTCCTAAACTATTATTTATTTACGGTTAGGAATACATATTTTAAATTTTAAATATATACAAACTAGGCAATCTTAAAAAGCAAAGTGAATATCAATATTTTAGATTTTTTTTGTTCAAGAAAGTTCCAAAATTCTAAAAAATTTAAAGCAAATAAAGTTTTTAAAGAAAGTATTTTGTTACAAAACTTGTATTTTACTGCATTTACATATTGAACAAATAATTCTTTTGTAGAATAAAATTAGAAAATAAAAACATTAAGATTATTAAACAAAACTTTTTAAAATATAAAACATTCTAAAGGCTTAATTTAAGGGCAAAGGAGCCTGAATGACCGCAAGTTTCCAAACCGAAGTGCCTTTGTGTTAATCCAATACTAAAAAATATATTTTCTAAGTCGCATTTCTCCAGTTGTATTGAATAGTTTTACAATCGGTTTTCTTTCTATGATTAAATGTAGCTGATTTACAGATCTCCATAATCCCACTTTTGTAATTAGTCTGAATATTTTTTTTAATTTTCAAAAAATAATTTTGCACAAAATATTCAAACATATTTCAAAAAGTACCTGTAAATCAGCCACATTTATCATAGAAAAAAAACCCTGTTTGTAACAATATTCAATACAGTGGGAGAAATGTGCCTTAGAAAATAATTTTACTTCTAATGGATTAACACGAAGGCACTTTTATTTGGAGACCTGCCTTCATTCCCATTAAGGTTTGAGTTTCCATAAAAATAAAGAAATGTTACGCGAATTTACCTGGACTGCATGTCCCTTGATAAGACATAGTGATTGGCGCCCCTCTGATGCATCGGACTGGCCAGGCCCATGGTGTTGGCGGGCGAAACCTTCGCGTGAGAACGCGCTGCATTCCGACCGCCCCCACCTTTGGCACCACGACCCCAGATGTTGCCAAATAGCATGTGGTTTCTCTGTAGAAAAAGAACAATTATTGGGTTTTTTGGGGATGGAGTAGGATTGAATGAGAGCTATACACGGGCAGTTCGAGATAGGTTTTCAAATTTTTAACAGATGTAAGAGGGCCTAATCACTGTACTTCTAACCTAAATTATCTATTATCATTCAATTGGAACAAATATGTTTAAGAAAGGTAGATTGGTATATGTATTTTCCAGTTTGTGTGCTTGATCAGAGACTCGCTAATAAACCTTCGTCAAGTAAGTAAGACACAGAGAAAATCCACCCAGAGCAAAGGTGGGAATCGAACCCGGACCAGGTACAGCGCATAGAGTATTAGCGTATTGGGCTGCGATAAAACCCACTAGGCCACCCGGCCCCTATATAATATATATTCAAACTAAATGTTATCGAATTTTATTTAATAAAAAATATTTTCTACAAGTCATTGAAACTAAATATCGTCGGTCAAATGACAAAACCACGACACCATGTACAAATTGTATCAAAATGCAGTGATAGCAAGTTGCACATAGTTTGAAAAAGACATTAAATTAGAATACATTGATGGCAAGTTGCACTTTGAGGAAGATATTGCATCCAGCGTGTAAAATAAGCGGTATCGCATCGCGAAACCAAAATGAAAACTTGCGATAGCAATTTAGCTTTGTATCGCATTTAGTTGCAATGCTCACAAAGCATCTCCGTTTGTCATAACCATGGTGTTTTTGCAAACGATTCGAAATTTCGAAGTCAGATCGCTTCGTTTCAGTTGTCTTAGTCATGGAGCTCAATCTCAATTCGAATCTGTTGGCCGCTCTTCGGTTGGACAGGGAAACTTCAAACTGCATACCAGACTGGAAGTGAGTAGGAAAGTGTAAAACGCGATAATCGGCCAGAATGAAGATTAGGATTTTTCAAATTTTTGAAACACGAAAGTAATATGGTGTCAGATACACGAACTGTTAAAAAACTGAATCATGTGTTGGATCGATAATGAGTGGCTGAAGTAAGAATCTAACGGTAAGTTGTACTAAAATACGTGCGCTTATGGCAAAGACACATAGATAACCTTAAAATGTAAAAAAAAATCAATATAATTTTAAAATTCTTACTTTTTAGTATAGTATAGCCTTTATATTCTAAATTATCCAGTAATGTTTTTAAAGCTATATGCACTTTTTTTTAATATAAATGCAATATGTTATATAATTAATAATTATAATGTAATGTGTGTGTAAATATTATTTGCAAGAAATAAGGAAACAGAAGGCGATAATTCTTAAAAAATAACATTTCCACAAAACAATTAAAGGACTGCGACTGGAAGAGTCCTTAATTTTTTCAAAGGTGCTATGCATCATTAAAAATTGCTACACACAAATACTTTGGTGTAGCAGAACTGCTATACACACAAAAAAAAGTATTTTACACGCTGATTGCATCAGAAGGCAGTGAACATTGTTATGAAGTCCTAAATAAAAAAACTGTATCCACAAGGTGCGAGTGTGTTACCCTATGCATAGGCAGGATGTCCGGGCCGTCGTCAAAGTCGTCGTCCTCCAGGTTCCCTGAGATGGCTCTCTCAACTCGGACCTGCTGTGAGATAGAAGTCAGCTACATGAAACATGATATTTGAAAGTTATTTTGTTACAGATGAATCTATATTGAAGAGCCAGTGAAGAGTATGATCCTGTGAAGAGTAGTTTCGCCCAGATAGAACATGAAACACACGTAAGTATTTTTAATATTGAATCATGATAGTGAAGGCTAGAAGTATCGCAGTCAGCTACATGGAAACACGACATTTGGAAAGTTACATTTCGTTCAAATTGAAGCATGATAAAAGAGCTTAGTGGAAGCTATGAAGTTTTTAGTTTGCACTGAATTCCCATCAATGCTCTTACCCAGAGACTCTTTATCTGCATTCCACAAAGCAATACCTTCACATTTACTATGCATAATTACTAATAAGGTAGTAGTACTATTGAGGATCTTAGTGGAAGAATGTGCTTTGTGACAAAAAAGGCGAACACTAGAAAATAATCTTAAAAGTTTTTAGTTTGCACTTAAAAACAGTACTTGCAAACAGTTAAAAATGCACTTAAATTTTGTGAAAAAAAAAGGGGAAACTTGTTTTCCTTAAAAAAGGGAAACTTGTTTTCCTTAAAAAAGGGAAACTTGTTTTCCTTAAAAAAGGGAAACTTGTTTTCCTTAAAAAAGGGAAACTTGTTTTCCTTAAAAAAGGGAATAACATGTTCATTGACAAAACAATCCGATTTCTTTTTTAAATGTCACATGTTCTTCATTATGAGTCCCATTGTAAAACATTGGTATTTATTCTGTGATACGACTACTTAAGTTCACTGCAACACTGAATATAGTGTTTCCACTCAACACTTTCAGTGAAATTTAAGGGTTTTTCAGGAATGTCTCGGACAACTTAAACCTTTTAGAGCTACATAAGGAGAAACACATTGATACATGACAAGGGTTCGAAATAAGCGATCGCTATAGTCGCAGTTATCGCGATGTTTTAGTAGTTAGTGTTGTTATAGTAGTATTTTTTATTTAATGGTAGGAGTTTAGATGTTTTTTTTTTTAAAAAGTAATGTCACTTTTTAAAGGTGGTATCTTCTAAAGATCTTGAAGAAAATAATCATCTTAAAATAGGAAATCTTCAATGATCCTGAATTCGTCGAAATTTTCTAGTGTAATTTTAAAAATTATAAAATTCTGGTGTGAAGCACATACAATTACACAAAGCAGCATATAGGAGCCCATAAAGAGGAACCTTTTCCAAATTAAATTGCTTTCTTTAAAATTGGGAAGTTTCAGGTGACGAAATTCCTTGCACCTGCGTTCTTGAATTCCTTGCGATCAGTACTCTGATTGGTCCTCTGTTCCCTTGTGACATGGATTCACCAATCGAGGATCAAGAAAGAATTTGTTTTCATTTAGCAATAATATTAGCAATTCATTTAGCAAGCTGTTGTCAATCAAGACATGAGACACGTACATTATTTTGGAGTTGCATCAGAACCCTGTGAGAGCTACCCAGATTCAGGCCTGAAAGTCATAGAACTATGCGTGTGTCTTGCTTAATTCCTTGATTTTCAGGTCTAAATAATGCCTTTCTGATGGGTAAAAAGTTAACTAAAATCTATTAAAATCTTACTACAAAATTTAATAAAGTAAAACAAATGTCGATATTGACATTTTTCTGGAAAAATATATCTTTTGGATGTCCTTAGAGAAAGTTTAGGGGCCCATAAAGACAAACTATTTCCAAATGGAAGGGTGTTTAGAGGTATTTTTTTGGAGCTTATTATTTGAGTAAGTCAATCTCACCCCTACTATCTTTTCTTTAAAAAAGCTTGTCCTGCGTGACGGTTGCGCCCTCTGTGTTGTATGATGTTACGTAACTGTATAACATACTTTTTCAGAATGATTCAGCTTGTCCTATGTTTCATACATGTTTGTTTAGTGTTAGTTACCTTTTAATTACATAATGTTTAATTGATAAAGCCATTTTGATTTACTATTGTCTGTATGTGCTAAACTTAAAAACATGTGCTATGGACTCCCTAATCTAATACTTATAAGAGCCCTGTGAGGGGAGGTGATCTACCTGCAAGGCCACGGTGCTCTCCTCGGATTGGTTCCTTTTCAGAGGTTCCGATTTGTTTTAAAAGAGGAAGTTGTCAAGAAAGGCAAGGTTAGTTTGAATTATCGTCGCACTAGATTTACACGAGGGCTATTGGCACAGACGGCGTAATTTAGAACAACAGTCAAGTGACGAGATGACACCTGAGTAGGCACCCAACACAACCGTTAAGGGGACATCATATGCAGCGTCGGGACTTTGGAGTATATTTAACGTGTACTCCCTCTACCCGGGGTATTATTCGTCTAACATTTTTGATTGCACAGGCCGTTTAGAGGTCGGTGGTTATTTTGGCGATGCCCGGATCCAGACCTGGAACCTTCCGTATGCAAGGCAAACACCTTAATTGACTGGGCTCCCCAGCCCCTTTTATTTTTGAGTCATAAGAGAAAGAGTGCTCTACCTGCAAGGCCACGGTGCTCTCCTCGGAAAGGTCCCCCTTCTCTCTTTCTTCTTTCCTCTTTTTGAAGCGTCGGAAGTAGTCCTGGATCAAGAAGGTGGCATAGAATTTGCCAACGGTCACGTCTTCGTCCGCTGTCAAAAAACAAGTAGGTTTGTTACAGAATCTGTCACTTAAACTGCTTCCACACACAACATTTGTACTCAACCCGAAACAAACAATTTATACACCACAGAAAGAAATTCGCCAAACAGGGCCTTTAGCTAGTTGTAATTCAAACTTTTAAACACCAAAATTAACTATTTTCCCCGTTTGTTTTTCTTTCTCAGAATTAATAATTAGACTTTATCATTTGCCAAATTTGTTTGAAGTTCGAAGAATTATGATGTAATTTTTTTTAATAAATATCTTTGAGTCACCACGATTTCCCATTTACATTGTTTGTTAAATTAATTTACATTTTGAAAAATATATAATTAGTAAAATTGATGCTTTAAAAATAAAAGCGAAACTTTGCACATTTTTTTTATGCAAAGTTAGAATTCTCTATGCATCTTTCTTAATACATATATAATGAACCATCAAAAGAACTCTATTGTGATATTACAACAATCCAAACTGAATTATATCACATAAATAAATATTCTTTCAAAAGTTTTATTTTTATTTTAAATAAAGTTTCTTGTACGTTTAATGAAATGGCAACAGTGAAAATACTGAATAAAAATGGAATTTGCATGTTATTTCAATGTAGAATAAATTTTTCGTTATTTAAATCTATATATATAATACTCTTATACAGAACCCAAATTTCCTTATATTTCTATCTCTGAAATGGCAACAATCGAAATGAAAAAAAAATACTACTAATTTCAAAATGGCCGACTGAAAACAACAAAAAAGTGTTTCTTCAGGAATGGCTTGAAAAAGGGAAAAATAACTATAAATAGTTTGCACAAACATATTTCGATACGGCAGAAACACATTGAATGTTTTTTTTTAGAAAAGCACTACGAAATAACACAAGTATTGACAATCAAGTTTAAAAAAAACAATAACTTTAGGATAGAATCAGTAAGTTTAAATTTAAACATGCATAATATTAGGGATGTTTGAAGTTTGAAAATTTAAATTATAATTTCTATCGACTGAACTACCAAACACTATTGTTAATAAAAAAAGGAGAAATTAAAATTGTTTTTAAACAGTTTCTAAACGTTGACGGTTAACACGGTTTCCAATTTATTTACAAATGGATCTAATTCAAGCAGCGACACATTTTCGCAATGATAACCATTAATTTATAAGCATTAATTTGTAATTATGTTATTTTAAAAGGATACTAATGGCGGTTAACCTAAAGGACCATGTCCGGCTTTGGCACCAGTCGAAAAATGTCGCCAAGTCAAAATGACAACAAACCGAGCGTTTGCCAAGTCTGTGAAATGACAACAAATAATTACTTAAAATGCTACTCAAAACTGAAAATGTCTGCTGAATGAACATTAAAGATTTCCTTTTTAAAAATTATCGTGGCATTTGCGATCGTAGATCGTAGTGATATTTTAAAATGAGAAAATCCGAACTCAACAGTTTGCTGCAAGTTCAAAACAATGTGCACAAAAAAATTGAGTTCTTTTTATAATTAATGATTAATAATATTTGAAATATATTAATACGATTTAAGAATTCTTAACGATGAAAGAAATGGAAAGTATTAACTAACTTATAGAGAAAGTAGCAAACTAAATTCTCTAATGCAAACAGAATACTTAGAAAAAACTGAACTATTTGATAATTATTCGTTTAAAATTCGATCTGTGGCGATTTTCGCAGCCAATGGCTGCCATAATACAAATTTGGAGGGGTCACCACATTTGTTGAAAAAAATGCCGGACATACTCCTTTAGGTTAATCCTTAAGGCTAGACTAAAATATTTCAATGAACGTTGAGCGAGCGAAGCGAGCCTGGATCGCAAAGCGATTCAAAGGGAACTGCGCAAGCAGTTCCCGGGGGTTGGCGAGCGATAGCGAGAAGGGGGCGTGCCCCCTAGTTTTAAATAAACTTCTAATTAAAATTTTTTAATGAAATTTGGAATGTAGCCTTGTCTGATTTTTTGCTTCAAAATGACCTATCCCACTTGTTTTGCGAAAGTGGGTGACGGACGGACTGAGCGATTATAATACCTTCCCCTTTTTACGTTATAAACGTAGTGTGGAAACTAAAAACAGAACTATTTAAGTAATTGTTTGATAGAAAAACAAAGTTATTAAAGTATTAAATTTTTTTAATTAGATCTTGAGTATAACTAATACATTGATAATTTAACAGCTATGTTTGTTTCTTAAATTAATTAGACAAACAGTTTTGAATGTTTGTTCTTCCAATGAAGTTCATTTATCCAAATCTAGAAACAACATTTAGAACAGGATTTCTACATTTGTAAACATGTAATTTTAACAAATAAAGAACAATCGAAAATCTCTCTTATGTCGATAACCTACAATAAATTAAATTGAAATAAATAAAAGCTTTGAATGCTTGTTCTTCCAAATGAGTTGATTAATTTGAATTTCACAAATAAGGTGGCATAGAATTTGCCAACGGTGACATCTTCGTCAGCTGGCAACACCAGAAGAATTTAAATACTTGTTTGATGCGAAAACAAAGTTAGAAAATTATTAATTTGTTTTAATTAAATATGAATTTATGCATTGATAATTTTATCAGTTGCATTTATGTTTGCGATTATTTAGACAATTTTTTAAGTTTTCAATATTTGTTCTTTCAATTTAGTTTACTTATCTGAATCTCAAAAACAAAAAAGATGTAGAAAAGGGTTTCTACATTTTTCAACATGGATTGCTAAAATGAAAAAGGTCTAAGTACCTATGTTCCTAAAACTTTCCTGTTACAATTTTACCTGACAATTTCGTTTTGTGTAATTCACTATATTAGATTAATTCAAAATGTATAAAATATGGTAGTTATCACTTTTAAAAGACCAAAAAAAAAAAAATTAAACAGAAGTTGAATGAGGGGGGGGGGGGGGGACGGAAATCTGTTATTTAAGACCCTACTTTCAATTTTTTTTTTATTTCTTTTGAACTAAACAAAAAAGTCAAGTAGGTTAAAACATATAAAATAACTGGTAAAAAACAAGGATCAAGTAATTCGGATACTATGCATGACCGAAAAGGGTAAATGCCATTCTACAAGATCCAAGTCTTATATGTCACATATAATAGTTATTATATTATATTCCTTAAAAAAAATTAGCCAATAAAATGGTGGTCCAACTATCAGTAACTACAGTATTATTAAGTTATTAAATTTCATTTAATCACTAACCAAATAGGCAAAATCAACAAATTGTGAATTAACTGTTTGGTTAAAACACAGCATGAGAGAAAGAGAAAAATTTAAACTAAAGTAATTAACAGCTAAGGGCAAGATAATTTGCCAGCCAAAATGAACTTTCTTTTTAAGTTTATCAAAATAAACTAAATATAAGACAACGAAGACTATTAGTACAGGAAAAGAATTCCGGAAAATTAAGTTTCATGAAAAAAAATTATAATTAACATTTTTATTTAGGAAATGAAAGGTTTTAATGGTTAACAAAGTTGGTGTTAATGGGTTAGAATGTGCAATTACACAATAAAATATATTAGGAACAATTCTTTACCAGCAGGTGGAACAACTTGATCAAGGAGTTTGGGGTTTGTCCGCTTCCATATCTTCTTAATAATTGCCCGCAATTCTTCGTTAGCTTCATCTATGTTACCTGCACACAGAAAATGGCAAGTTACTTAAAAATACAATATCATGTTCTTTAAATGAAAAGGTTACGTTAAAATATCGTCACACTAAAGCTATTGGCGACAGGTGTTGGAATTTTGAACCACAATCAAGTGATGAGCCGACACCCGAGCAGGCACCTAAAGCATATTTTAAAAGTCACATTGTATGCACCATCAGGACTTTGTTCAACGTACACTCTCTCTACATGAGGTATTATTCGGCAGACATTTTGTGGCTGCACAGGCTGGCAGTTATTTTGCCAATGCCTGGACCCGAACCTGGGACCTTTCCCATACAAGGGGAGCACCTTAACCGACTGCGCTACCCAGCCTCCTTTAAATGAAAGAATTGGCTCATTTCACACGACACAAAAAACTTCTTGGTAATTAAAAGGTAATTCTTGGTAATTAATCGTAAAAAGTGCTTGCCTATAAGTTTAAAATCAAAGGCAGTGTTAACACGGAAGGTGATGACGAACCGCTGATGTTTGGCTTCCTTTTAATGTAAATGATATGCGAAATAAGGAACTTGCCTTCCGTTTTGATCTTCAAGGATGTCCTAACGACGGCAAAGAGTGTTGCATTGAAGTTCACCGTTCCATCACTGTTCAAGGGCATATTCATGGAGACCAGCCTCTATTTTCAAACATACAACATGAACATGAGAATCACAGGTTTTCAAATAAAAGTGCTTTAAATTGCTTATGAGGCAGTGGTGACCGGTGTTGTAGATGAAGAAATGTTGGAATTATCAGAAGGTTTTTTTAAGACATTTAATATAACTAACCACAGCACTAAACTACATAAAATTAAACAACAAGTAAATATGTTTCAGAACATCACAGGTCCTTTTGGCTTGAAGCAAAAGTTATGTCTTGTTCGGTTCAAATCTCCCTGGGAATGAATTTGTCCCACCTTTATGATGAAGGGATTGGTTAAAAGAATATATAAGAATTTATACTATTGGGTGAGAAATTTGATTGACAGAACTTTAGTTTTAGTTCGTAATTTTGAAGGATTCGGGTGCAAAGAGAAGTACCGTGTGCAAAAGTTTTACTTCCCAAAATAGGGCTCAAAATGGGGTGCCGAAACAAAGAAAGTTAATAGAAATTAAATTATATTCACCACACTTAATTAATTTCAGCTGATTACTAAGGCATATGTAATTTATTTTGAAAGTGTCTCAAAATGTAATAAGGTATTTTGTATAGTTTAGAAATAAAAAAAAGCATTTAACACTATTAAATTAACAAAACTTTTTAATCAAATACTTAACAGTTTTATTTCACGATTCATCAAAAAAATTGTTAAATAGATAATTATAGTTTATTTTTAGTTGATAAATTTGATTTAATTATAATCCATAAAAATTACATTCTACAAGAAAATACAAGCTATTATCTATTGCCTTACATTCCAAACTGCGAGTTTTTTAATTTTACATACAATAATTTTTGATGCAGCAAAAAACACATTTGATATTTCTTATTTTTCTCATCGATAACAATGTTCACAAAATACTACTCTTTGAAGATGATGGAGTGTGAATGGGGTACTAACCTTACAAGCAACCCTATGGGGACAGAGTTTACCGAAACCCAGAGGAGGAGAAATCTTCCGAAGTAGCGTCACCACATCCAGATGTTTGATTCTTCCCCTGAAACAGTTACAATAGTTTAGTTTGAATTATTGTCGCACTAGAGATACATGAGGGCTATTGGCGACGGGCGTCGTATTTTAGAACCACAGTCAAGTGACGAGCCGACACCCGAGTTGGCACCCAACACAACCGTTAAGGACGACATCGTACGCAGCGTTGGGACTTTGGAGCGTATTTTAACGTGTACTCCCTCTAACGTCTCTCCCTCCCGGGATATTATTCGTCGGACATTTTTGGCTGCACGGGCCGTTTATAGGTCAGCAGTTATTTTGGCGATGCCCGGACTCGAACCTGGGACCTTTCGCATGCTAGGCGAGTGCCTAACCGACTGGGCTCCCCAGCCCCTGGAACAGTTACAATAAAAATATACAGATTGATTGGTGATATAGTAACCTAAAAATGTTTTGATTTTATTTTTAAATCCAGCACATATGTACACTCCTTATAAAATATTTTTTTTATTCAATCCAAAAGGTTAAATTTAATTTCGTCTAAAACTAGGTATTTAATTTATGTACATTACTGTTTTAAAGAAATTAAGTGAAATTTTCTGTTCAGTTGTTGTGATTAAGAAAAACAGAACCTTTTCTGGAATAAGTAAAAATAAGATTTTTTAATACTCAGGAGTATAGTTAGAATGCCTTTTTAAAATATAAATGCACACTATCTCAGATTTCCAGAGGGAATATAAACAAAAGAAATTGAATAACTATACTACTTGTATTTAATGTGCAACTTTAAAAAAAAAAATCACAAATGGAATGGCAAATTTGCCCACACTACACGACTGGCTGATTTGCAGAGTGCAAACAATTTATAAACATTAGGAACAGTAAGGAGAAAGAAAGTAACAACTTTCAACAGGTAGGTAATATAGACATTGGAAGTGCAAGCCTAAATGGTCCCAAAAAATTGAATGCTAGGCACTAATGGATAAAATAAATTGACCTCAAATAAAAAATTATTCATGCTTGCATTTTTAACCCTTTCAGTCCCAGTGATGCCATTTGGCATCATCATGTTTTTGATCATAATTAAAAAAAATAATAACAGGGCTGACATCTATTGGGATTAATAAAAAATATTTTCTAATAGAAAAAAGTTTGAAGAATCAAGTGATGTGCTTTTTGATATCATAAATGGCTATAGACGATCAAAAATTAATTTCTAAAATGATGATGCCAAATTGTCATTGGGACTGAAAGGGTTAAATGCTTATAAGTAGAGTTTCAACTATTTTTAACAAATAAAGTTTAGAAAAAATTATTGTTTTAATTTATTCAAAAGTTACGATTACATTTCCCCCCTTATATTTTAGTTAAAATATTGAGATTTTTTACCATTTCATTCTGGATGCATAATGATTCGATTTCACAAATTTTAGATTTTTAGAATCAAAAATATAAAGTTGGGACTGAAAGGGTTAAACATAATAAACACTGAAAGAAATCATTGCACCCTCCACTGTACAAGAGGAGAAATGCGAGAGAGAAATGGCAGAAAAAGGCCCTTCTAGCGATTGAAGGGTTAACAGTCCATTCTATTTATGTGTCTTAACCATCCTTTTTTAAAAACAAAAATAAATATCAAAATAAATATTTGCCCCCTTCCACTGTACAAGAGGAGAAATGGGAAGGGAATTGCCTATAAAGCAATAAATTTTGCTTTACTACACCAAACAATTTTGTATGATTTTAGGACAAACATAATTTAGAGCATGCTTTTCTATAGCATTAAGCTACATAATTGATTGATATTCTAAAATTTGATTATTGCAAAATATGCATAATGGTAAACTGCCATTCTGAAAGGCCCTGCACACAACTCAAATGATCTTTTTAAATTAGATTAATAGTGCATTCTATTTATGTTGTCAAACCATCCTCCTTAAAATACATAAACACTAAAAGAAGTCATTCTACCCTCTACTGTGGAGAAGAGCCACATTGGAGGGGAAGAGACTCACTTGGCGTCCGGATCGTACTCAGACCAGAGCTGCACGAACTCGTCCAGGTGGTGTGGTCCCAGGATGGACCAGTCGCGGGTCAGGTAGTCAAAGTTGTCCATGATCACAGCCACAAACAAGTTGATGATCTGGAACACACAGGAAGAGAACGTTAAATTAAAAAAATTTCTAAAACCCTCTGGAGGGATATCAAATTGGCTGAAGAGTAAACTTGTTTTCACTGCATGAGATTTAAATTAAAATGTTACCTGAAAATTTAAGAAAATTAGTAAATTTATAAATTAAAAAAAATTATTTATGTTGATTGGAAAAGCGGACAGCCAGGTGACAGGTTTATGTGTCTGTATCCCTCAGAGGGTTAAGAAGGCATATTGTATAAACTACAAACATATTTTTAGTGTTATAACAGAGGAGAAAATTAAAAAAATTTGTTATAAGCAAGATATTGCAACATTAAGGTCTATGGTCAATTCAAGGGACCGAACATTTATGCTGTTATAAACGAGTTGTTGTTGCAGTAAATGAGTTGGACTGTAGTTACAATTTGAATGAAATCCTTGTATATTCTTAAGGTTTCTAGCTGCACTGTTGCCATTATAGATTTTAAAAAAAACTTGTTCCACTATCAAAATGAGCTTTTTTTTTCATCTGTTTTTGTATATTTTACAGTTCTTTATGTGCAACTTGTGTTTATACTTGCTATTTATAAAACTTTATCGGTTATAATTATATTCAATTTCAACTATTCAAAGCATTACCAAGCGTCAATGTTGTTGAAAACTTTGCTTTGGAGGGTGTGTTGTCTTAAGTGGAGAAATTTAAAGAAATTGTGGGAAAGCAATTTGACATAATTAAATTCATGTACAGAGAAAAGCTTTTGTTCTATTGAAAGAAAAATTTGCATGCAACATTCGCTTCAGCAAGGTAATAAAATATATTATATTGTTCCAAATAAATGTAGCTCCAGAAAGACCAAAAATGAAAACAATACAGCTAGAACTGTGGCCACTCTTGACGTGAAACATGCCCACTAAAATACCATAAAGGTAAAATATTTGTCAAATAAGTCGACAGAGAAACTTAGATGGAAATTAAAGTCAGTTTTATTCAATCTATGTGTAGACATCGGGAGAGGGTGGCTTGACGTCTTCTCACATCAAGAGTATGTGGCGGAGTGATTCACAAAAAAGGGCAATGCTCTCTGATTGATCAATTAGAAGTTAGAATCAGGGATGAAAAAGGTGTCAGGTCAACATTAAATGTGCTGACTTAACAAAGTTTCCGTGGGAACGATTGATCTAATCGACAAAGTGTCTCCAACAGGGGGTGTTGCTGGGATGTTAAAGACATTAATAAGTGATTTTAAAGATATGTGAAAAAGGTAATTTAAGTTTAATTGGGGGTTAAGAATATAAGTTTTTGAGGGTGTTAAGTTATAATATGTCATATATTATCCATTTTTTAATAAGTAATCCTCACCAGGAATGAGCATAGGATGTAGAAGGAGATGAAGTAGGGAATGGCGATGTCAGTTCCACAGAGCTTTCCTTCGCCCTCTTCCGACTTTGGGTCGCACTTCACGGTATCGTCACTCACGCATGCCATCATGATCTCCTGCCACGCCTCACCTGTGGCAGACCTAAGTTGAGAAGACAATAAAGTAAGGTTGTAACATATATCATATCGTCAATCAAATGGCAAAACCACGAATGTGCGGATTCTAGGGATCTACCATGGCTAATACACGAGTATACACGGTAAGTTTCTTGAAAAGGTAAGTTTGATTTTGTTGGATCAATGTCAAACTAAAGCTAGATGACAGTCGGAACAATGAGGAAGTTGCATGAATTTCAAATTCCTTGGCAGACAATAGCCCTTTAAAAACCACGTCGAATGCTACTTTTCACACTAGTAAAAAAGTTATTATATTAGTCAGTAATTGAGTTTTAAGTAAGGGATACGTCACTTCCGGTAAAAACACTCACAATCCTTTTGCAGTGCGTAATGACGTCAGGCTTGGCTTTTTTGTCCATTGGCGTGCAATTTCTAATCAACTTCTGTGCGATACAGCTGTAGAAAATACAAAATGTGTTTTGAATGATCCCATATAGAAATAGGATTATTTAGAATAAGTGGTTTTTCTAAGTTTCAGTTATTCTCATCAGACTTGGTAGATCTCCACGAAGATTTCGATTGATCCAACTATTGACTAGGTCTGAAGTGTCAACAGCGCGCTCTTGTACGATTTTAAATTCAACAACCAAGCAAGAAACAAGCTGTTCTAATTTATTATCAAAAGCTGGTTTAAGTGAGCAGTCTGTTCTTTTGAACGTTTGGAAAAACGTTGTATGTTTATTTTAATTATGGACATGCTAACCGTAACGCCATTTTTAGAAAAAATCGCCAAATGGTGTGTTGTTACGTCAGACGCCGTTTTCGGTCATGTGAGTTTCATAGAATTTAATAGGCATATTTCGAGTAAAACTAATAATTTTTGATGATTTTTAAGCTGATATTCAGAATCTGTAGCTTCTAATGTTCCAGAAAATGGTATAAGTACGTCATTTTGGGTAGGATGCAAGTTCCTCATTGATAACATATAAAATAAAAAATAGTTAAAATTTTGTGTTTTTATATTTGTGAAAATGCAATTACCTAAAAAGCACCAAAACTGCCTGGGGAAATGTTTGGAAGTTATTATTGCGATGAATTTCAGTTGCTGGGTCTAATGCAATCTTTCCAAAAACCTGAGGAAAAAATACAAGGAAAATAATCATCACAAAAATATGTACACTTTTACAATAAATTTTATTTAATAACTCATGTGAATGGCTATTGATTTCAGAGTAAGCTTTAGCAATTAATCCTTGAGGGATACATAATTATACACCTGTCAGTTTTTCCAGCAAAATATATTTTTTTAAAAATTTATTATTTCTTTTAGTTTTATTAAATTTAAAATTTTAAAGTATTGGGGATAATTTTAAACCCATTTATTACAGAAACATTTTTTATGTTTAATTAATGAATCAGTTAGTCCAAAATTTAAATGTAAGACATGTGTAGTCGAAAAGGGATGACTTCTTTGCCAAAAAGCTAATCCCTTAGAGCCAAAATTTTTTAAGTAAAATTGAAAAAGTTAATTTCCACTGAAAAACTCAAATTTAACCAACTTAAAATATTTGACATAAAATAACTGCGTTTGTAATTATCCAACTTTATAACGATATATATAGTGTTTGAAAAGTGAAATTTTTATTTGTTAATTTATAGATTCAATAAAGCATATCTTTATTCACTGTTTATTGTAGTAATTCAAAATATTTTATTTTTCTCTCATTTGACAGAGATATGTAGGCTATTGCATAGCTGCAATGACGTACCACAGCTAGAAATATATGGACCACATTAATTTTGCAACAACCATGGAAATTCCCCATAGTAGTATTGTGGAAGATATGTAAAAGCATGTAGTGTAAGATAAGTTGGAAAATAAATGTGCTATAGAAAACCATACCTGCATTCCAATTACTGCATAAATGAAGAACAACATTGCGATCAAAAGCGCAACATATGGAAGTGCCTGAAATTTGATTTTCATTAATCAATGAGTAAAGCAAAAAACATATTTAGGCATTAGTATGAAAGCTTTTAAACTTAATTTGAATTTTAAAGTATATATAAGAAACAGACAATTCAGGATTAACAAAAATAGTCATATTATTAATATTGATGTTTTCTACGGTTTGTTCAAATACCCTAATTTAAGGGGGAATGACCATGGCTTTCCAAACCAAATTGCCACTGTGTTAATCAAATAGAAAAATCACGAGTTTCTAAGCCTGTATTGAATATTCTTACAAACGTTTTTTTTTATGGTAAATGTTGCTGGTTTACAGGGCTCTGTAATCCCACTTTTTGAAATAGTTTCGAATATTTTGCTTAAAATTTATTGAAAATTAAACAAATATATTCGAACCCATTTCAAAAAGTGGGATTATAGAGACCTGTAAACTAGATACATTTATCATATGAAGAAAAAAAAACCTGTTTGTAGAAATGTTCAATACAGCAGGAGAAACGTTGATCAGAAAATTATTTTTTCTATTGCATTAACACAGAGAAACTTCCGTTTGGAGACATGCTTCCATTCCTTTTTAATCCATTAACGACCATTGGCAAGAAAATTTGTCACGCGAAAAGTAGCTGTATGCTTAAATTTATTTAAATAAACAAGACATAAGAATAATGAAGATTCTGGTTATGAAAGATTTATGTGTAGGACAAATTAGGTTATATGAAAACGAATTGAATAAAATTAAAGTCAACCATTTTATTCGGAAATGAAGGCTTTAATGGTATTGTTGTGAAATTTCCAGGTACTTTAAAATGGACACTGTCCACAAGAACAATAGACTATTTCAGCAAATAAAATTCTCACTAACAAAGTTCACAGTTAGCAACTGTATAGAAACATAGAAATCTCCAAACGAAAACACAGAGCTACGTTCAAGCATCTTCACTTCAAGCAACTGAAAACTTGTACGACACAAGTTATACAAGCTGGGCCGCTTTTATGGGCCCCGGTGATCTTTCTAGAGCCTTCCAGCGAAATCCTGGTACACAATGGCCGAAACATCTCGAAATTTCGAGAACAGGATACGATGTTTGATGCCAAAAAGGCCAATGACGTGTCGCTGTTTTTCGGCACGTTCTCGGGATGGATTATGATTGATTGAATTAAATGTTATAATAAATTGAACTTATTTACAATATTTACAAAATTCGTAACAGTATTCACAAAGTCAACTTTGATAATAGGTTAAGGTGAAGGATGATGATACCTGGAAGGACTTGATGAATGTCCAGAGCAGAGTACGGATGCCCTCCCCTCTGCTGAGCAATTTCACCAGCCGCATCACGCGGAACAGGCGGAAGAAGTTGATGCTGATGATGTCAGAGCTCGGCTAAATAAAATATAGTTAGTTAAAACAGTTTTAAAAAACAAGTAGTGTGTAATGTTTCATTACTTTCAATTATACTCAATACATCGAAAGGTAATTTATTAATTAAAAAACTTAAAAAGTTCAATGGCAGCCACCCCAGGGTGGCTACACAATCTGTGAAAAAAAATTCCCTGACTTTTCCCTAATTTCCTTGGCTAAATGTAAAAAAACTTTCCTGATTAGTGGCAATTAACTATATTTAGCACTCCTGGCTTTCTCCTAGTATTAGTAAAAAAACTTACCAGTTTATTTATCATAAAAAAAGATTTTTAAAAATGAAATTTAATTTAAAAAAGGAAATGAGCTTTTTAAAACAAATCCATAAAAAACAGTCTACAGTAAAACCCTTATGAGAAATTGTTTTCATGTTAGTTAAAGGAAAGTGTTAAAATATAGTAATGTAACACTACACAACTTCTAATTATACTCAATTAATAATACAGGGTGGCACAAATAAAAGTGGCCCCCTACATGGAGATAGGAATAAGATAGAATTGTCGTCAAAAAACAAAGCAAAAACAAGTTTGCTAAGGGAAGCTATTGATCCCTTCAATATTAAGCCCAAACAAACGCTTGGCAAATTATTTGCCAGCAACTATGCCATGATTTGACAATATACAGGGTGGCCCAAAAGTACGCTTACAGTTAGTTATGCATACAGTTATTTATACAGCAACAGTTATTTTTCGAAAGCAGGTCTAATTGTTCAGTCAGTTGTTACATATTATCTCACTGAACTGTAATCTGCGGTCAGGATCGCCCTCAAGAAGGACATGCTGTCACATGGTCTTGGGCAGTTAGGCTTAAGGTTCGGCTGTTGCATCAGGCCTTGTAATGACGCCCTCGAGGTAATCAGTTCCTGGGACGCCTGTCACATCGAACAAATTTTTCGCAAGCTCATTAATCCTTTTATAGGATAACTGGCAGATGGCGGTATTTGAAGTTACGTATTCTGGAGATATTATTTGCTTATTTCTCGGGCATCAAATAAATAAACCGAAGCGATCTCAAAACTAAACCAACAAAGTCCACTTAGTCCTATTTGTTTTTGTTAATACAAAACTTTCTAAATTGATTGCAATACACAAAATTTAGTGTTCAGAATGGTTTTGGTCTTATTCAAAACAGATCCGATCCTACCTGACGCCATTTCGTAACTAATTGTTGCATAGCGCTTTGTTTTGGCACTTATACATCTTTAAATTCTTTAATAAACAACTGGCCACCTTTTTTCCCACGAATTTATTTTAATAAAACTTTCTACAATGAACACCCTCTGCTGTACTGTAGTATCTTCTTCATCTGTGGATTGATCAACTCACAGCCGCAACTCACACTTGCGCACAAAGATCTAAAATCGACAATAGTCCATGAGTAGCTCTAATGTGATGCTTTTCCAATTCAACCAATGCAAAAACAGGATTACCAAGTAAAGCCATTACGATTACACACTTAAATAATCTTTTATTTCGACTTGAAGGCTTTCAGATGGCCTCCATAGTTTTCCTCGCCAATGCATTCCTATCTCTAGGCAGGGGCCACTTTTATTTGCGCCACCTGTACATCTAAAGGTAATTTCTTTAATTTAAAAAACCTAATAAGTTCTATGGCAGATATCCGTTGTGCATGCACGATTTTCTTGAAAACCTAATTAGGATGTTAAGACAGGTACTACGGACTCGTTTGTAAATTTAAAGTTTGCCGTTCTTTTAGTTTTGAGGTAGAGGGGATTTAGACAGACAGAATCACAAGCAGACAATCTGATAGATGTTCAAAAACCAATTTTTAGAATCAGCACCCACCAAAATGTGTAGAAAACATAAAAATCTCCATTTTGGGTATTCTACCCCACCGTAATACCTTTATTATGTTACATTTCGTGTTAGGCAATTGAAAGAAAAACCATACAGGGTACTCACTCAAACTTTTAGCAAAATTTAAGGCTTTTTTAGCCCCGTGTAAATAATAGTAGGGCTATATTTTAACATCACTGAAAGTACAAGATTAGAGTCGAGTTGAATTAACGTAACACTAGAGCTACATGGGGCTCTTAGCAACAGGTGTCATACTTTAGAGTCAGTTTAGTGACCAGCTGATAACTGAGGAGACACCCAACATAACTTTTAAGGGAGACATCGCACGTAGCGTGGCAATGCTCTTATATCAGATGATCTAGTTCATTAATAAAATATTTACCAAGTCATTCAGTGTACTGCAGGAGCCTTCTGATAATCACAGTTTGGCTAAGCGAGTGGGAATTGTATTTTTAATTAACTATTTGGCGACTATATATTCTAATGAATTGGCTGTTTATGCAAATAAAAAACCATTAAGAATTATGTGTGTGTTTTTATGTAGAAATAAAAAATTTAATAAATATACTTAGAGGTTATGGCATGAGCTGTCAAATTATTTACTAGCATATTGAAAGAAAAAAAACTTCTATTCAATTAGCAGAAGAAAAAAAAAAGAGGCCCACTTTTAAATTAGTTTCTGGTGATAAATAAAAGAGCGTTACCATATGGCAACAACAAATTATAAAAAAAGATTGCCAAAACATATGTGGGTGTCAAGTAGCGTGAACAATTCAAATATCAACAGAAATAACTTACATTGACTTCACCATAGATGATGTCGATTAAGCTGCCCAAAACAATGATGAAGTCAAACACATTCCAGGCATCACCAAAATAATTCTGGAAGAAAAGAAAATGTATCAATATAACAATGCAATATATTTCTGGCATTATAACTGAGGAGTTCATTAAATATTGTCATTATAAGCTGATATTATAACATTAAGGTCTATGGGTAATTCAAGGGACCAAACATTTAAAGCGTTATAAATCAGTTGTCAATGTAATCGAGTTTGACTGTATTTCATACTACGTAAGCTGTACTGAAAAAAATATTTCATTTGAAATAATAATTCAGAAATACGGGATACGGACGGACGGACAAAATGATGGACGTACAGGCAAACAAATAAAAAATATTAAAAAAATCTGTGAAGTCCTATCTTCCAAACAAAAAAAGAATTTTGAAAATCGGAATGTTAGTATAGAAATTATGAAACTCGTATGTATCAAATGTACCTAAAAAATGTCACTTAGCACGTTCTTCCACTAAGCGACTGAAAAAATCTGAAGCATTTCGGAGGAAGAACGTGCCAAGTGCAGGAGGCGTCAAGCGCGTTTTGTAAATGACGTGTTATTACGTAAATTACGGCTAAGCCAAAAGCCACCCAGCATTTTGAAGAACCAAACTAAATTATCATGCAGAAAAAACTATGATTTTGTGAATGACAGAAAAGTTGCAAACTAAAAACTTTGAAGCTCATTATCTCGTTTTCACCGTCACTTAGCACGTTTTTCCACTAAGCTCTTCAATTCAGAAATTTTGTCCATGTAGTAATGAAAGTGTTACACATAAGCATCACTTACTCACCTTGAATTTAAAGGCCATGAGTTTAAAAAGAAATTCAAAGCCAAACACTGCAGTGAAGACGATGTTCAGGATATCCAGGACTGCTGTGTAAGCTTCTGGCTGTTCATAGAACTGGGAAACAAAATATATTGACATAACCATGGATTGGAAAGTTACTTTTAAACTGTTACAGTTACTTTATTCAAAAAGTAACTAATTAGAGTTACTTTTATAAATTTCAAGTTATAAGAAAAATTGAAATTTAACCATCCTACAGTTTTTCCAAAGCGAACCAAAATTAAAGAAACATTAGCACAAACAAAACACAGCAATTAAAATGAATTAGCAATTGTTTTTATTTAATTCTAAAAGGATTTGCATTTCACAATAGGCAGTTCCCTCTATTAGGGAAAAAGCGTGTGAATAACGGAAAAGTAACAAAATGTTTCGTTACCGCTAAAAGTAACTAAGTTACAACTACAGATACTTTTTGAAAAAGTTAACGGTGTTCCTCGGCCTTACCTAAAAAAAAGTAACTGTTACAAGTAACGAGTTACTCTAATTTCTGGAAATAACCTATTCAAACTGTCAGATTCAACTACTACAACTATTGAAACAAAAATACAATGCGATGAACAATCACTAAATAAAAAACAATTTTCTCCTTTCCAACCCCCCCAGAATTTAATGCTTTTTTTGCAGTGGTAATAAATTTGGAGTTAAAACCACTTAAATATTTTTAATTGCATACATAAATTAGCTTTAATGCATAGAAATATAATTTGAATACATAAATTAATTATTTGATAATGGGAATGTTTCAGCTGATGCAACGCTCTTGTTTTCACTTTTATCCGTACTTCGATTTCATTGGCTGTTTCAATTTTAATTTCAAAATTAACATACTTTTCGTCTCCTTCTGGGTAATTTACAACAAGCAACTTGTTTTTAACTAGGATCAGAATACAGAAATAGATAAATAGATGAAAAGAAACTTTTCTTTTTACGTAAGCTTTCTTTAATAGATGATTTGAACAACCAACAGCACAGGAAGAAGTTGGCATTTAAAAAAATTAGTAACTGAGATATTCTTAAAAATCTCACTTTTGAATACCAAAAACAAAAGTAATTCTAGAAAAATGAAAATAAGACCGTGGAGCGGTTGCAACAACGACATGAAACAACCCTGTTTAATCACTCATGGGAACTCGAGAGGGTGTACAAGGAAGCGATCATGGTTACCTTCATTGCAAGCGTAAGGGTATTGATCATGATGAGCACGAATATGGTGTACTCAAAGGGCTGTGACGTCACAAACCACCATATCTTGTACTGGATCTTTGCCTTTGGGATGTACCGACGCACAGGCTTGGCTTTCAGCGCAAACTCGATGCAGTTCCTCTGCAAAAGCACAAAAATATTATGAACCCTCTGAGGGATACAGACATATAAAAACCATCTACACTGCTAAAAAAAATTAGGGGAGCACTTTGCGTACTTTTGTTTACCCTTTCACTTCCAACTTCTTATTTTTTTATTATAAAAATCTAAAATTTGTGTAATAGGTCCATTATGCATCCAGAATGAAACGATAAAAAACAGGGGGAAAATTTAATTTTTTATAAAATTAAAGGGGAAAAATGGAATCATAACTTTTGAATAAATTACTAACAATAATTTGTAAAAAAATTATTTGTAAAAAAATAGGTAAAATCAATTTTATAAAATTTAAGAATGAAGCGTTTAAGAATTTAGTCAATTATTCATAAAATATTTTGAAGTGAATTTTATTACTATGTTTTTGTATTTTCATTTAATTAAAAAAAATAATTTAACTTAAGGACACGATTCTTCCATCTAACAATAAATAATTGCGAGCTCAATTGTGGAAAAAAATTCGGTAGCTGATGATACCAATGGAATCATTGGGGGTGAAAGGGTTTAAACTATGCGTTCCCCTAATTGTTTTGAGCAGTGTACATGACTGACAGGTTTTAAAGCTTCACACATTACTTTAAAAAATATATATTACAGAAATAAAATTTTAAAAATAAAAGTTTTAATAATAAGTTAAAATTAAAAATAATGATTTAAATTTTTGAATGATTAATTTAAATTAAAAAACTATGTAGTGAAACTTTGGTTTATGGAAAAGGCATTGTTAATTATACAAAAAATAAAGTTTACACTTTGGCCACATTGTTTATCCTTTAAGGTGTTAAACTGTTCCCAATTATTATGCCAGCTCTTTTATTTTTGCTCGTGATCATATAGTGCCAGCAATCTGTCGTTATTTTATGACAAAACTTCAGGGTGGACATTCATTAGAAGTGTTGTTGTTGTAACTTATGGCTTTATTTGGGAAATTACACCAAGAAATATAAAGATCTCATCGTCGACAACAAAGTGAACGTGAGGAACAATAAAAACATGAACAACAAAGCGAACAAGGGAAACAACCAGCAAAACATCAAAGAGTTTGAGGTAACAGGTGAAGAGGGAACAGACATTTTCTCATCAATCCATAATGGGGGGCAATGTTACTCGCGTTCGTGACATTCTCAAGTCACACGTGCCTCCTGGGTAGTGCTAAATGAGTAACGAAGGCTGGCTGTGGGATCGCGTCGCATTACAAGTGTAGATAACTATTAAACATATTTCAATAAATTCGTATACAATACAAAAATATTGACAACAGATACACACAGTACAAATTAATAGAATATCCATAAACAATTAAATTAAACCAACAAGGTAACAGATCAAATTAAATTTTCCGATTAGGTCAGATCTAATGTGATCCTTATATGCAGTGCCCAAAACAATCAGGGGAGCACTTACTCTTTACTTGCGTTACTCTTTCGGTCCCAACTTTTTATTTGAAATATCTAAATGTTATGAAATAGATTCATAAAGCATCTAGAATGAAATAGTAAAAAACAAGGGGGAAAAATCTTAATTTTTTAAAACTAAAATTTAAGTAAAAAATTTGGAAACTTTTTTTGAATAAATTATATAAAAAAAAATTTAAAACTTTGTTAAAAATAGTTAAAATCAATTTTTAAATATCTAAATAACGCATGCATGAAGAATTTAGGGTCAATTTATTTGCGAAAATTGTTTGAGTGAATTTTATTTTACCATGTTTTTCATATTTGCATTTAACTACAACATTTAATTCTACAAGATATGATTCTTCCATCTGACGATACAAAAAGAAAAAATATTTTTATAAAAAACGTATTCAGAATTTAATAAAATTTATTTGAAATAAGTGCGAGTTTAAGTTACTGAGAAAAAAAACGCAAGCTGATGATTCGAAATGGAACCATTGGGAGCAAAGGGATAAACAAAGTCCGGCAGCCTACTGAATTTAGAAATTTTTTTTTAAATCAACAAAAGTTAATTCTTATCCATTGTCAAGACGTTGGATCACAATTGATCTGACCAGCACCAGATCCCATATAGAGCAATATTTAAATACTTAACGGTGAAATTAAAAGAATATCTATATGTATTTTAAAAATAAAAAGTGAGATAGTGTTAAAATGAAGGGGTGTAAAGAGCATGGTGAACTTTATAAATTGGCCAGAGCAGCAAAAAACTATTAAACATATCAGCTACATCGAACAATATTAATAACTAATATTTTGCACAAATTCATAAAATATCTATAACCAATTAAATCAAAGCAACCTGATAAGAAATTAAGTTCAAATTCAAGATTAGGTAAGATATTATGTCATCCAAGAAAAGTGGAATCTAAAACCCAATTATTTATGAAAACTTTTTTCTAAAAACCAAGCAAAACACACCACGAGTAATCCCCATCTTGCAACCCACCTGGTTCTTGTCTAGCTCGCAGTTCTTGTACTTCTGCTCTCCCTCGTTCTGGAAAGTGACGATGACGAACCCCACGAAGATGTTGACCGCGAAGAACGTGATTATGTACTTTACTGTAGTTAACCTATGGTAGGGTCATTATGTCTCCTGGCCTAGCTAGAACGGTTCTTGAATCTTGTGTTCAAGTCACTTGAAAGAACCTCTTTTTCCGAAAAGAGAAAACCCTCCCTTCTGCCCCCACCTTGAAATAATCCTAGCTGCACGCCTGCTGAGACCCCCATCTTATCAATCAATCTCAATCCAAGACCAATATGTCCATGCCCAAGATGGTCCAAGCATGATGTACCCCAAGCAAGATATTACAGGGTTGCCCAAAACACATTTGGCGCTTCTCAGATAGGCTTCAGGTTTTGGCTCATATAAAGAAAGCTTTTCACTTTGTGCTGTAAGGAGATGTCAGTGCTGCCAACTGTATATTAGTAAATGATTTGTGCGAGTGTTATTAAAATATTGGTTATTAATCAACCCACCTGGTTCTTGTCGAGCTCACAGTTCTTGTACTCCTGCTCTCCCTCGTTCTGGAAAGTGACGATGACGAACCCTACGAAGATGTTGACCATGAAGAACGCGATGATGATGATGTAGATGATGAAGAAGATGGCCACCATGGGACGGTAGTTGTGGTAGGGCCCTGTGTCCTCTGCCTTGCTGTCGATCGCCACATACAGGAGCCTGAAAAGAACATTTAAAGTATATTGTTGCGAAGATAAGAACAAGGCTTAAAAGTAACAATCAAATTTATTCGAAAGACTACAGAATGAAGAGCTGTCCACTAACTGGTAGGACCCAGCTTTTAAAGTAACAAAGAATATTCTAGAAACATCTAAATGGAATGGTAAAGAAAGTTCTAGAATCCTCCTGATTCCAGGCAAATAAGATTCAATTTAAGATTCCTGTTGATCACACACAGTGGTTGGGAATTGAACCCAACCCCGGCCGCCCGCAAGGCAGGCGAGCATTCTACTACTGGACCACAGATGCATGGTGGTAGTTCTAATTTATGCAGCAATATTTTGGAATAATAAATTCCAACTTCAAAACATATACAGACAAACACTGGTCTCCAATTTTTAGCAATACAACCAAACTCAGTTACCAATGACAACTCATTTATAATGCAGTCCCTTGAATTGCCCATAGAACTTGATGTTATAATATCTTGCTTATAATAGACCGAGAGCCCAGGGCCCCCAGACCTAAGTCATTTTTTAAAGGATGAAATGTATCGGATTAGGTTCGGTTTTCATTTACTTTTAGTATATGCATACCCGCTAGAGTGAACCGACGGCCAATTTACAGGTATCGGGTGCAAAAAGTAGGTAAATTATAAATTAACTTAAGTCATTTTCTAAAGGCTGATTTTTACGTATGTTTTAGAAAATAATGTTAAAAGTTAATAATAAATTTCCCAGACACTTTCCGTCGGCCGAAACTTTTCCTAGACGCTTTAAACGTCTTTATCAAGTTCAGACTTTGTCCCACGCATCTGGCGGTGTGAGATGGCGCTACAATCGTTCTTGGGCGACAAGGGGGAAGTTAAGCAAAAGAGAACTATGTGTAAATTGGAGATGTGGTTGGTTGGTTGGTGGATTGACATATATATTCCGGTTTGTGTGCTTGATCATTGGAGATGTGAAAATGTTGTAAGCTAAAGACAGCTATGATTACTTGCTTATTAATTTATTTTCTAATTAAACGAAAATTTAACCAACCACATCTCCAATACACACATAGTTCTTTTTTGCTTAACTTCCCCTTCTTGTCGCCCGAGGACGATTGTAGCGCCATCTCACGCCGCCAGATGCGTGGGACAAAGTCTGAACTTGATAAAGACGTTTAAAGCGTCTGGGAAAAGTTTCGGCCGACGGAAAGTATCTGGGAAATTTATTATTAACTTTTAACATTATTTTCTAAAACATACGTAAAAATCAGCCTTTAGAAAATGACTTAGGTTAACTTATAATTTACCTACTTTTTACACCCGATACCTGTAAATTGGCCGTCGGTTCACTCTAGCGGGTATGCATATACTAAAAGTAAATGAAAACCGAACCTAATCCGATACATTTCATCCTTTAAAAAATGACTTAGGTCTGGGGGCCCTGGGCTCTCGCTCTATAATGACAAGTTTTAATTAACTCCCTACGTTTCCATAGGAGTCTGAAGGTTTTGGAAGACTGTCCATTTGCAACTTTAGCGTTTTCCCGATCCACAGTCAACGAGTCCACACCGTTTAACTGTAGAAATTTATTCATGTACCTTTTCTTTAATACAAAATCAAGCTGAGACATCTTAAAAGCCAAAACGTAGGCCAAAAATAAAAAAATAAACGAAAAGTGTAAAGCTATGCAACTATAAGCACTGTTAGTCCTTCTAAGAGTTGCTAAGGGCCGTTGCTAAGGCCCTAAGGGGGAAATTCCGAGATGTGGTACAGCACTATCCAGGGATTGGAGTTACAGTTACTTTTTTTAGGTAAACACTGTAAGAATTTTCAGAAAGTAATAGTAACTTATTTTTAGCAGTAGTGAAAATTTCATTTCAACTCCTTTAAAAATAAAATAAAAAATTTGATAATTAATTCTAACTGAAGTGTTTTGTTTATGTTTCTATAATCTTGGTTTAATTTGAAAAATCGTAAGATGGTTAAATTACATATTTTCTTATAACTTGAAATTTCTTAAAGTGGAACTGAAATTTTTCATAATAAGTACTGTAACTGTAAAAATAATTATCTTTTTAACAAAGTAATCGCAACTGAGTTTCTTTTTAAAGTAACTTTTCAATCCCTGAATCAATCAATATTTAATATTGAGAATATTTTATATTTTGCAAATATATTTATATTTAGCAGATATATTTAAATTTAGTGGATGTTTTATATTTATTAGATACTTTACATTTAGCAGATATTTTATATTTAACAGTGTTAGGGAAAAACCATGTATTTTACCAGACCTGCATGCAGATTCTTTAAATTTATTCTTCACATAGTCATCGGCTGCACAATTCTACAGATTACAGTACACAAGCAGTACTATACAACAAATCAATTAGAAAATAAAGGTGACGAAACAAACAATAAGGGAAAATATCATCAAAATAAATTGCTATGAAAACACACTGTCTAAAATTAGTAAGCAATTGAATATTTATTAATTTATGTCCATAGATGGCGCTACCTGTTATACTGTATTCTATATATGCGAGTTACCCACTAATAAACTAAGCTCTTTCTTACCACCTAACCTGGAGTGGTGCTTTTCTTTTGTGTGTGTCCTTATAGGTGTTGCTGCTAATGAGACTCCACTGCCAGGTACGTTGACTTTTTGTTGTAAATATTCCATGTATTGAGTATATTTTAGGTAAAATGCAAATATTATTCCCGCCTTAAAATATAACAAGTGTCCCCTTTTCATAAAATGTAAGCATTTTTTTTTACCATTTGTAAGTTCAATTTTTAACAGATATAATTGCAAACTATAAAATTTAATGCTCATTTTCTTTTTTTTCATCTTTTTGTCACTTAGCACGTTCTTCAATTATATTCAAATGAATATATTATTTTTACAAAAATTACTCAAAATTGTTATTGAGAGTTGCAATCACAAAGTTCCACGTTACTCACTGTGGCCACCCCTCAAATGTGGATACAGTAAAAAGCGTGAGCATGGCTTTGGCGACGTCATCAAAGTTGAACTTGTAGCGGTCCCACTTGCGATCTTCCGCCACTGGCTTGGTGATGTCGCCTCCTTGGTAGATGATATACTGGCCCCTGCAAGACACGCACAGAACTGTAGGATAATGGATCAGAGTAGATTTAACGTGCACTACACTCCTCTACACATCTTGTTTTTTTTAATGGATATATGTATGTAAACCCTCCTAGAGATGAACGAGGATGAAATATTAAACAGTAGTTTTTTCATAATTACTTGTCAAACATACATTTAAAGAATATTTGTTTGAAAAATATGTTTAGATGAAGTATATATGTGAGATTTTCCTGGGTTTCAGGAGGTTCTTAGTTTTTCTCAAAGCATTAAATAATCTTTATATGTAAAACACGTACAAGATATAATCTAACTTTAAATTATAAATGATTTTTTATTTTTAATACTGATCAATCCCAACATTAAAAATTACATAAGTATCATAAAAGTAATCTATTTTACTTACTGGCATTCGTCTTTAGATAGTTTTGACCCATCATTACATGAAAAGAACTTGCCCTATAGTAAAAAAAATGATAAGGGAAAGTAACAATTAACAAAAACTTAATATACATTTTTTTAAAAATCAAAATGTTTTAGTTCTCTAGGAAATCTGGATAGAAGGACTAGTATTTCAATTTTCCATACTAGATACCATAAGAAATTAATAACTTTAAGGACAAATGGGACTGAAAGATCGCACAAGTCTCTAAATCGAAGTGCATCTGTGTTGATTAAAAAAAATTATTTTCTAAACCACATTCCTCTGAGTGCTTTGAATATTTTTACAAAGTTTTTTTATACGATAAATGTAGCTGACATACGGGTAACCTGTGAATCAGCTACCTTTATCATATAATAATAAAAAATTTAAATATTCAATTCATCCGGAGAAATGTGACTTAGAAAATATTTTCTTTACGTTGGATTCACACGGAGGGGATTGGAGATCTGCAGTCATTCCGTCTCATTTTCCGTTAACATAAAAAATACATAAAATTAAATAAGTTGCTAACACGTATAACTTGAAACTTATTCAAACAAAAGAGCATTTTTATTTAACAATCAATTGCAATTTATAACCTTTATTTGAATTAATTATTTCAATAGCAAATTTTAACATGCATATCAATATGTACATATGGGTACCAAGCATGCTTCGGAACTAAACACTGGGGGTTCCGCGTGAGGCTGACCACCTTACCGGGACATATGCCTAGCACCCCAGAGCCCTAGGTCACGAAAGCTGAAATGGGCACGACAGGCCTTGGCCCACTAATGGGCTGTTGCGCCGAGGAGTTTAGTTTATCAATATGTATAGTGTATAATAATTAACTGCCATATAGTATATTAGACAGTTTAAACTGAATTAATGAATGTAACTAACTTGAATTCAAACTAAATTAGAAAATGAAAAGTTCTTACTTTGAACAGTTGCACTCCAATGACCCCAAACATGAAATTGAGTAAAAATGTGACCAACATGATATTTCCTATGGTTTTGACGGCAACAATGACACATTGAACAACATGCTGAAAAATAAATTAAATGTATCAATATTCAGTTATTTCAACAACATGTTAACCCTTTACTTACTGAATTAGGTTTACTGTTGCCTATTTTAAAGCTATCTGTGTAATCTACAATAATAACAAGAAGTTCTTAAAGAACTAAAATAGCCTACTTTCCTGTTACTTAAATACTTACTGAAGTTCTAATCGGGAAAAAAAAACTAGGTTCCTAAAGTAAATAACATCAACAGCCGTTTCTACACTAGATTTACACATTAGAAAAAAAAAATCGAAATACAGCACCCAGCTATAATTTAAACTTCTAAAAGCCAAAATCAACTATTTTCCTTAATATTCTTTCGCAAATTAATTAAATATTATTTATCATCTGCTCGTGATTTATTTGTAGTTCGAAGAATTAAATATTTATTAATAACAAAAGTAATGAAACTACTCCGAACTGCATTAAAAAATAAGAAATGTAAATTAAAACTAAGCATAATTGCATGCAAAAGTATGCCTTGCCGCTTTCTTGGTAGATAATTAATGAATAATCAAAGAATCAAATTGTGCTACATTTTATGACGTCATTCCAAACTGATTCATGAAAATATTATTTTGCTTCAAATATGTTTAAATAAATAAAGTTTCTCATGCCATTGTTGATTTGGCAACAGTGATTTAAATGACTCAAAATTGAATTTCAATGCTAATTCAATGGGAAATTCGCTGAAAGATAGTAGATTTATGTCCGTCCGGACGTACAGACAGACGGACAAAAAGTATGAAAGTTGGGTATCTGAGGTCATAGCTTTCTAACAAAAAAAGAATTTTAAGATCCGATGGATAGAACCGATTTTGGAAGGGGGGTACGGACAGACAGATAGACGGACGGACACCGACCGCATGTCAATACCCACTTTTTCATTTTTTTTTATTCTTTCGAATTAAAAAAAGAAAAGTAGGCTAAAAATGAAGTTTGTATGTATGTGTGTGTGTCTTATATATTCACTAGCTGTTATCCCGACGTTGCACGGGTAGAGGTGGAAAAATAATTTAACAGTCAATTTAACTATTTTTTTTCTTTCATTTTAGTTACATAAGATATGAAGATTACCCAGTAATTTTCCATTTAATAACCCAACTTGGATATAGTAATGATTAATATTAATTTCAAAAATACCTTTGATAAGAAGCTCAAATTAAAAAGAATACATATTTAAGTAAAAAATAATCAGTAAGAATTAAAAATGGAAAAACAGCTAAATCTTAAAAGGGTCTCAAACATTTATTTTAACGCAATTCAAGGGAGTTCTATAATAAATTAACTTTTTTGGACACTTTGTAGATATAAATACAATATAAGCAGCACAAAGTTCTACCATAATTCAATACAAATGCTGAAAAATTAAGAATTCAATGCATATGTATACAGTACTAAATCAATGCAGATATGTACAATAATTGAATGAAAATAAATACAATTATAATTGAATGAAAATAAATACAATAATAACGCTAGCAAATTTATACCCGTTCTTCACACAGATTAAAAATTATCAAATCGTTCCAAATATGTGTACCATATAACCTGTTATAGGATCATAAACTTATGTTATTGTTCCCGCTCGTTATAAAGTATAAAATCCCGTTTCATTGCCTTAAAATTCCAAAATGAAAAATACGCTATAAAATGCACTCACTCATAAATGTCATCACAATTCCCTCATAAATACATAAAACCTTTTAGCTCATTTGGCGCGTTTTGGGAAATAATTTGGCAAGAAAATATATATAGCTACAAACACACCCATTATACAGCTCTAACACAATGACCTTCGAACAACCGGCCAGATTATAAATTATTTATAAAAGAAATTGCACATTTGGCGAGTTTTAGTTAATAATTTGGTGAGTTTGGCAACGTCTTTGGCGAAAAAATAAAAACAAACCACTAATAGCTCTAGTGCGATGGCCTTTATTAACCATCATAGTTCAGTAATAGCTTAACTATACATTTATTGCTTAAATATGCATACATGCAGTCAACAGAAAAATCAATGAAAAAATCACATCAAATAAACCCACAATAAAATCCGGGAATGGAGACTGGCGGAATTACGTCAATTGAAACATGTCAATTATTTTTCAAATAATGAAATTAGTTTCTGAAGGTAATGGCAACAGAATAAAATAAACATTTTCAATTTTAAATGTTTTCGTTAAAAGTTTTATTTAATTTTTTCAGCCGATGGCATCAGGAAAGTAAAAAAAGATCGGATTTGAGCCAAAGTGGTGTAGTTTTTTCAGAAAATTCGAATAAAAACGTTTGAAAACGATAGAAGGAATGGTCTGATTCGAAAAATTCTTAGCCTATGCTTGTTCCGGAGATGAGATGAATTTTTGTGCCAAATTTCGTAACGATCTGTTGCGTGGTTCTTTAGATCTCGTGTCTTATACAAACAAACAAACGGAAGTTGCCTTTTATGTATATAGATAACTCAGGCCCGGATTACCAATTTATAAGAAGGTTTTTGAGAATTTTAAAAATACATGTTTTTAACTGAATTCCAACACATTTATAATTTTTGCTCCAAAAGAAACAAAAATTATTATTATTTTGCAAACTATCCTTTTTTTATTCCAAATAATTAAAAAAGAAAAGAAATTTGGTATTAACATTGCAGAGATAAAAGATATAAATACGTATTCGGCGGAAATAAAATATTGAAAAGTTGGTAAGACAAATATCAAAATATCTACATGAAATCTATCACATACCACATACAGTGTGCATAAATACTGTTTTTTTTCCCAAAATGTGACAAAATCATATTTTTAAAAAAATGTACGACCCATTGCAAGCAACATTTAGTTTTATAAAAAAAATCATATTTTATAAGGTACATAGGTAAACAGTAAAATAATATAGTTTTTATAATAAATTTCATTTCTAAAAAAACCACTTTCAGCTTTAAGTAATTTAACACCACAAAACACCAGACAAGATAATATTTATAATGTGGTGTGTGTGTGTGGTGTGTGTTTTTTCTGTCTGGATCGAGTTTTTTTTGTCATTCATAAGTGGCTAAAGGCCTGTTTAAAGGTAAGATATTAATAAAAATTTAATTTCATTTAATGTCAAAACTTAATATATTGTTGAGCTTTCGCAAAAATATAAATTTCGCTTTAATATGCACTATTTTTATATTTTTATGGACATAGTGTTCCGTGAGTAATTGTTTAAATTTTTGATCAATTGCGTATATCTGTTAGAATTTAGATTTATAGGTATTGATAAATTAATTCCCATACAATTAATTCTACAATTTAAAAATTTAGATTCTATTGATTTTATTTATGTAAGTTCTGATATACACTGAAAAAAAGTGTAGCATTTCTCCATGTTATAAAGAGATCGGGGAAGGGGGGGGGGGTGGAGCCAAGGGGGCCCCTCAAAATCAACTGCCTACAAGCCCCTACACTGCTTAATCCGGCCCTGGATAAACTAGACATTTGTTTGACTCGTAACTTGGCACAAATGCGTAATTCATACATAGATTATGATTTTTGAACTTTCAGGTTTCAAAATGTTCTATTTTTAGAGAAAATTCGAATTTTCTGAAAAACTACACTACTTTGGCTCAAATACCATCTTTTTTTACTTTCCTGATGCCATCGGCTGAAAAATTAATTAAAACTTTTAACGAAAACATTTAAAATAAAATTTTATTTTATTCTTTGCCATTACCTTCAGAAACTAAATTCATTATTTGAAAAATAATTGATGTTTCAAGTGACGTAATTCCCGCCAGTCGCATTCCGGATTTTATTGTGGGTTTATTTAATGATTTTTCATTGATTTTTCTGTTGACTGCATGTATGCATATTTAAGCAAAAACATGTATAGTTAAGCTATAACTGAACTATGATGGTTAATAAAGGCCATCGCACTAGAGCTGCATATTAGTTTTACGTCTTTATTTTTTCGCCAAATACGTTGCTAAACTTGCCAAATTATTAACTAAAACTCGTCAAATGGGCAATTTCTTTTATAAATAATTTATAAGCTGATCGGTTGTTCGAAAGTCATTGTGTTAGATCTGTATAATGGGTGTATTTGCAGCTATATCTATTTTCTCGTCAAAATTATTTCCCAAAATGCGTCAAATGAGCTAAAAGGTTTTATGTATTTATGAGGGAATTGTGATGACATTTATGAGTGCATTTTAGAGTATTTTTCATTTTGGAATTTTAAGGCAATAAAACGGGATTTTATACTTTATAACGAGCGGGAACAATAACATAAGTCTATGATCATATAACAAGTTAAATGGTACACATATTTGGAACGATTTGATATTTTTTTTAATCGGTGCGAAGAACGGGTATAAATTTGCTAGTTAATAATATATTACGGTAAAAAAAATAGTTGGAACAAAAAATGCACTTTGATGAATTTAGTTTTGTTTTTCCTCCTTTCTATGTATAATAACTAAATTGCACTGACCAAAAACAAAATTTTGTTGCATAAATATGATTTACCGGTTTAGTCTTGAATGTTTTTAAATTGAATACTGCAAATCCCTACTACCATCTATTTTCCCTTAAACGAACGATGAAAACTAAAACAACGGCCTTGTAAATGGGACTAAATACCATCGGGGCAGAACGAATTGGCGCAGGTAACTAAACTAAAATTTCTGAAGAATTTACTTTACCTTTGTACACTTGAATGTGCTAAAACCGTACAACTCAATCACAAAGTTCCATCTCCCCCCCCCCTTTATCCCAATGAACAATGAAAAGTAAAACAGCGGCTTTATAAGTGATATTTATAAGTACTGTCAGTAGATAAAGGGCTAAATGATCATGTTGACTGTGGATAAGATGGGGTAGTTATTTGGTAATCCATACCCAGCTACCTACAAAACTTCCAATGTCTACGGAATTTAGGTGAAAACTACCGTTTTGGATTTATTGTAAAAACACTATTAATAGATCAAGCAAAAAGCGTTCAAAAACAAATAAAATTAATTCATAATTTTCTTAAGTCAAGTAAGTATTCAAAAACCAACTTTTTTCTACTAAATGTTTAGTAGTTACATACAAACAATAACATTTAAAATAAAGACCTGAAGTAATCAAATATTTTCCATTATAATGAAGCAGAAAAATTTAATATATTTAGTTTTAATATGTATTTAAAGCTGAGTTTACAATATGAAATTTACTAAGCCAAATTAATAATTAGTTCATCAAATAAACTTACGAATTTTCTTTAATTATTTAATGCAAAGTGGAAAAATATAAGTTTATTTATGTGCGACTAAACTTCTGAACAAATTGCATAAATATTGTATACTTACTTTCAAACCTTTGGCACGGTTAATAGCTCTTAAAGGACGTAAAACCCTCAACACTCGGAGAATCTTGACAACTGAAATAGCACCATTGCTGCGAAAAATTGAAATATATTATAAACAAATCAACAATATAGTTGGATTTATAAATTAACTTGACTTTTATAAGATTTGAATAAATAAACTAATAAGAAAAACAACATCAGAAACAGAACAAAAATATGTGGTACAATCTACTAGCATTTGACAAAATATTAAAATTCCAGGAGTCTAAGATTGCTAGCTATTTTTTCAAGGACTCTCAACTTATTTCCAGTTTTCCAGGAACCTGTAAAAAATATTCTAGGAGGCGTGAAAACCCTGTTTTCACATGAGAACTTACGATTACTCTACATTGAAAACTTAAAACAAAATTATTTGTTATGTTTTACAGTCCTTTTGATTACAATGCAAGCTTCAAAAGCACTTTCTTCCCCTAATTCCGAATTTGGTTCTCCAGGGAACTGCATGACAGTCGCTTTTTTCCAATTTTCCCCACCCTACTTCGGCTCATACTGTTTAATGGAAAACTCACAAGGAGATAGAGGGAAAAAAAGTGCTTTTGAAGCTTGCGTTGTAATAGGAAGTATATATAAAAGTCTCAAGAGCTTGCCCCCAATCATCTAACCTCATAACTCTCGTTGACGCCAATGCAGTTGCCAGCCGTAGACTTATCAAAAATAATTTTAAATATTCCATCCCTGCTCTAAATTGTAACCGTACAATATCTTCAATAATAGCCAGACTACGAACAAAACATTTAAAAGGAATGAAAATCTCAACGGAAGGACAAAGAAGCTTCTCCACAAACTGCCCAAACTGTCCTGGTGTCCAACTGTCCCCGCAGCATATATTTGGCTGCCCAGCAATTCAAGCCAGGCTCTTCAGGATTGACTTTGAAGAACCAGAAATTTTAATTCTCTCCGAAGATGCAGAAGAAATAGCGAAAGCTGTCTACGACAGCTTCGGATCCATCTAGTTTTTGCACACAACATGGACACGACAACAACAACAACAACATATAAAAGTCTGCTAGTAGTAAAGGAAGTGTATCTAAAAAAACTCACTCAAAGCCAAAGGAGATGAGGGAGACCGACACCACGAGGATATCCAAGAGGTTAAAAGCACTGCGGCAGAACGAGCCCTCGTGGAATATCAGCCCGTATGTCATCGACTGAAAGAACAACAATTAACTATACAAATAACATACTTTGGAAGTAGGAATCACTACATTTTCTACTAAAATAAAATTTTGCTATGTCACTCCATATTTCAGCAGTTTTAAATTCTGTGGAAAAAATTATATTCCAAAGTTGTGAAAGACATTTACAATAAGCAGTTTCAGGTTTTGAGTGTTATCAGTTTAACAGGAATAAATTTGAGTCTTGATTAGTTAATCTAAAAGTAGGGTCTAAATATGTTTTAGAGACGTTATTGTTACGAGGGTGTTGCAACCAAGTTTGACTGTATATCACGAAATATTTTGGGTTAACCTACAACCATAAAAACGTCTCTTTTTGTATTCAAAAGATTTGAAAGAATAGCTAATTAATTTGAAAGAATAGCTGACTTAAAACAGTACAAATATATTGTAAAACTCACCTTTAAACCTATTTCTATTGTAAAAACTGACGTAAAAAAGATGTCGAAGTAATTCAATATCTGGAACAAAATTAAATTGAATGAGTTTGACAATAAAAACTAAGACTGATAATAAATTTAACATTTACCTCATTTCATTTGTGAAAGAGGTTACTGACTGAGAAAATTAATGAAAATTGCCAATTTTAAATTTTAAAAATTAAAGTCTCAACTAAATGTTGTGGAATAGTGTATACCTGTATAACACCTGTATAAACCTTGGATGAAAGAAATTTGATATAACAGCAATTGTTTAAAACATACTTGTTTTCCTGATATAAATTTCTGGGAATGTTTAAGAAAGAAAAGTACTAGTATGGGGTATTTTGGCTGATGGCCACAAACCTTCTGATCTTAATAATATTATGCAATTTAACTTAGACAGCATTTAAGATATGGTGGAGCTACTCAGAAAATATCTTCAACTTTGAGCATGATACTCGAGAGGACTCAGAGTAAACAACATATATTATTGGCACAACTAGTTTATTTGTTAGTATAAATGTACGTGTTTCAGCGAGACTCAAATGCTTGCCTTCAGCAGAAAGACACACAACACAAACTAAGAGTTGACAACGTAAAGCTGTGAAACATGATATCGGGAAAATAGGTGTAGAGGGAGGGAGGGATAGTGAGTGGGAGAAACGTTATTCTGTTACTATGAGGCTTTTCCAAATTGGGGGAAACTCTAGCATGTTGGAAGCCTCATAGCAACATAATACCATTTCATTTCTCTCACTCACTATCCCTTGTGGAGTAGTTGACTCATTCGTGATAGTGGAGCTCTCTGCTGTGGCGTCAGCAAAACCAAGGACGGAATCACGCTCACACTCGTAGGATTAAGATATTGATCAGGAACCAGCAAGTTTTCCATTTACAAGAACATTTTATTCATGAGTTCAGAACACACGTACACTTTGATCCAATTTGCGACATCGAAGCTACCAATATGAAGATGACAGTACTCTACCAAAGCCGGCTATGTTTGGGGAGCTGATACACTTTTTCCGCTCATTGAGAGGAAGATTGAGCCAGCCCTAAAGATTCAATTATTAAAAACATTTAAAAGAAGCCTTCTTAACAAAAAAACATGTTAAAACATTTCTGCATTAAAACCCCTTAAAAAAACCGCTAGTGGACCTATTCAGCTAGCCACACCAGAGCAAAAAACAGCAACACGGGCGCAAAAACACAAACACTACGCGATCATGGCTGACATCAGAGCGCCATGTACTGACACTACACGATCACGGCCGAAAGGGGAAAAAATGGCAGGCAGTGTCAATAGTATATGACATACTTTTACCATAAAAAAATGTCAAAAGTATATGACATACTTTTGACATAAAAAATGTCAAAAGTATATGACATACTTTGTAGGCATACCTCCCTCTAAACCCCTTTTCCTGATATCATGTTTCACAGCTGTTGTCGACTCTTAGTTTGAGTTGTGTGTCTTTCTGATGAAGGCAACCTCTTTTGAGTCTCGCTGAAGTATGTAAATGTGTACCAACAAATCAACGATTTTCGCCAATAATCTATGTTGTTTAATTCATCCTCTTATGGTGCAGGTGTTTACCCTGTTGCGTGGTGTGTTGGAGGAGAGGGGGTCCTCTGCTGCCAACATGGCGCTGCTGATGAGGATGCACGCCAGCACTATGTTGCCAAAGAGACTGTGGTTGATCACCTTCCAGCAGAACACACGGATGCTACAAATAAACACATGGAACATCACAAACCATCAAGGTGAGACTATACTTGAGGGTGCCCTCGCCAAGCTGGGCGATGTTTCTTTTATGGGAACGTCTAGATTTTAAGGAATGTTTTTAGTTTTAATTTTGTTTAGCAATCATGATGCTGATTGTTTTAGACTAAAGCATTATTTTTTAATGTTCAGATTCTAATTGGTTTAAATGAAAGCACTATATTGTGTTCATTGCATTTTTTTTATGTTTCAACCAATGTTTTATTGAAATTTTACAATGTTTCATTGAAATTTCATTATGTTTTGGCCGCCTTTACTGTTTGCACAGTGTTCTGCACAAACAGGATTGGTGCCAAACAAAAATCACCAATTTTGCCAAGGGGCACCCTGAAGTATAGTTTTACCCAATTTTTTTGGAAACATAGTAAATCATGAATTCTCAGGGCACATTGGCACGAACAATAACTGTTAGCCTATAAGCCTATTCACCACTTTTTTGTTACAAGTTTCAAATATCAGAGATATCAGAGATAAAGTACTTGATTGAACAGTTGCAATAGAATAAATGATACTAAACAAGTTACTTAAATACTCTGAAGTTCTTTTAATAAATTAAATTTAGGCAAAGTTAAAGTTCCGTAGATATCTTGGATTGTTTTATTTAAATTACAATTTTTGAGTAGTTTACATTTAGTAATGCATACGGGTTGCATTGCAATTTAAAAATAAGGGCTAAAAGGTTGAACTGAAGTTATTTAACTTGCCATGTTTGTTCTTTTAAAATATAAGTGAAGAGTAATTTATTACTTTGCATAAAGTGCTTGCCTAGACGGCTGTAGGGGTACTTAAATACTAGTTTTTTTCAGTGTAAATCGCGAGAAATAGTATAAAGAGCCCCCATGCATCTGATAAAATTTTAATGAAAATCTACAACAATCTCCGGAACGATGAAATTGAAAGTTAACAAAAATGCAGAATTCCGATTTTTCGCTGAAAGTACCAACTGATAAATTAAATGTCCAACTCACCAATTAGTGGGCCCGAATATGAAGAAGGCATTGGCCTCCGGAATGGGCAGGATCTTATTGGGCATGGCCTCTATTTCGGACAGCCTTCTAGGGCGGGCTCCAGTGGTTGACCCCGCCCCAGATTCTGCCAGATCTTCTTCGCATTCCTCATCTTCAAGTTCGTCTTCTGGACACTCATCTTCACCTGTTGCCAGCAGAAATTACACACAAGTATTATTAGTTTTAGTTTGAATTATCGTCGCACTAGAGCTACACGAGGGCTATTGGCGACGGGCGTCGTAATTGCAAACCACAGTCAGGTGATGAGCCGACACCTGATTAGGCACCCAACACAACCGTTAAGGGCAACGTCATACACAGTGTCAGGAATTTGGAGGGTATTTAATGTGCAATCCCTCTACACAGGGTATTATTCGGACATTTTTGGCTGCACAGTCTATTTATAAGTCCACAGTTATTTTGGCGATGCCCGGTCCCGAACCTGGGACCTTCCGCATGCAAGGCTAACGCCTTAACCGAGTGGGCTCCCCAGCCCCACAAGTATTATTAGAATTGTAATGACTAGGTTGCATACCAAAAAGAAAATCTCAGGGTAACTTTAGAAAATATTTAATTAGGCAAAGCATGTATACAACACTAGTTTACAACAAATTATGACTAAAACATTTGGAGTTAAATAAAATGAAGCAAAATAAAAATGATAAATTTTACGGACAAAAGTTTGATGCATTCAGTCAGGCTCTCTCTGATGACGCAGACACCAATTAGACAAAACGCAGATGTCCAAATGGTGGTGCTCTCTTCACTAGGAGCGTTCGTTTCGGAATGAGTTTGTTAATGAGAAAATAAAACAGTTTCACTAAAAACTCTTGAAATATCCAACCAAACCAAACTAACATTACTTGTATTTAACTATAAACTCAATGGCATTTGATATAAACATTAAATAAACAACATTGTAACAAACAAATGTATATTGTGATTTATATTTTTATAATTGAAGAGTGCAGGGGGAAATAACCTTCATCGACTGGATCCGTACCAGGCTTCTTTGATGACCATAGCAACTCATTGCCTAAACTGGTGTAATGAAACCGGTTTCTCTCTTGGTTCTTCTCTTCAGCAACCCTGAAATGCTTGCGCCAAGAGAAGTACCAAGGAAAAAAACTGTTTTTCTGCTACCAAAATCCACCAAACCAACCTGAATTTGGGAAGATTCCTATTCAATCAAGGGGTTCTTTCCCTGAACTCTCTAATTATGATTAAACATTAAAGCACAACAGATATTCATAAATACAATTTTAAAATAAGCAATACTTGCCTTTTTCTTCATCCGAATTAATTTGAATTTTCACTTGATTCTGTAAAATAAAGATGCTATAATATGAACTGCAAACTAATGATGTCTTAAAAGTTACAAGGCACTAGTAGCAAAAAAATTATTTTATGAAAAATAAAACTTACCATTTTGTCTGTAGCAAACCTAAGTTAAGAAAAAAAAACAGTTAATTTTAAGAATGTTTAAAAACAGTGTAGTCAGTACAAAAATTATTTTATTATTTATTATTTATATATATTTTTAAATATTGACTTTAGTTTCAGATATAAAAAAATCACTAATTAAAAAATTGATTTTAAAAATTTGCATTTCAGAAGTTTGAATATTATGGCTTGAAATGACAAGCGACACAAAACATTTCATATTGGGAAAAATGGGAAATTTAAGAACTAATTTCTGTTTCTACAGCATTCTGTCAACCATGTCACCCTAATAGCCTCTCTACCCGAAACAAATATTTTTGCTTAATAGAAGGCCCCAAGTACTGACAGCATGATTATGTAATCCTGTATTATTTTACAAGTTAGGGCTATGCAGGTGCATCAGCGGCGATCGTTTAAATAGTTAGCCATAGTGTGGCATCAGTTGCTGACATTAACTTAGAGAAAAATTGGTCCATTGTCAAAATGCTAATAGAAGCCGATGTTTTTTATGGGAAAGATAGAAAAATTCCAAACTCAAACATTTTATATTTCTATTTGTGCTCAAATGAGATTGTAATAGAGTTTTTGCATGTCATGTCAAGATGACTCTTAAAAATATTTGTCAGTTCTCAGCATGACTGCAGTAATGTTTCGTTATTTTGACCAGTTTTAGTTCAGGACGGACGCTATAATCACTAAATCCTGTGTAAATGATCGAAATGTCTGTTATAAAATTTCTAAAATCTCTAAATGAGCTACATTTTTAAAAAAAAGTTCTCTTACCCCACGTGGTTCCCTTGTACCCCGTCCACTTGGCTGGGTCTGCGCTTGCACATTTCGTCATCCATCTCCTCTTGGCTCCCTTTGGCGCCCTCTTCCTCCGCCACCACTGCCCCTTCCTCCTCCTCTTCTTCCTGCAAATAAACAAAACCCTTAGGTTTACTTCCAAGTACACTAACAACCTCAAAGATAGCAACCAACTTCAGTCCTCCTAATACTTCTTAGCACCTATGACCCTGCCTTTAGGATGAGTCCAAACTATCACTCGTAAATCAAAAACGGGGTAAGGAAGATTTTGGTTTGAGCCAGAGTTACTATATTTGGTGTTTCATTGCTTTGTAGGGGCATATTTCCTTAAGGACAGTTTCAAATTTGAAGGGTAGTTTGAACTTGCAGCCGGTTCACAATAATTGCATAGGTAGATTTTATTTTAAAGCATTTCCCCGGTTGATACTGGAACTGGATTACCTAACGGCACACCTAAGGGTTTGTTTCGCACCCAATGGTTCAGGCTGGTTTATTGAGTTGGATAACTGTTACACGATGGCTATTTGCGATAGGCGTCATGATTTTGAACCAAGGTCAAGTGATGACCCAGGCACCAGAGAAGGCACCCAATGCAAGGACCCTTGAGCACCAGTTTATGCAAATTATCACAGCATACTGACAGCCACTTTTTCAAACCTGTTCTCTCTTGCTAACCCTTTTCTTGTAAGAAGTTAAGATAACGGCCAAAACAGCACCGTTTTGTTCTGTTTCAAGCTATGCTGTTATAGCAGATTTCGGAATGACTGCTACTCAGTTGTCTTTGCTGACGGTAGCCATTTTAGTTATGTTAACCAGTGTTGTGCTGCAATATTTTTATTTTGATGTTTCAAGAAACTTTTAATTTAATGAGGCTTCAATCGAATTTTCTTACATTAAAGTTTTATGTGTGAAATCTGTTGGAGTTTAAGATCCTTAACACTTCACGATATTTGCACAGTTATAATTAGAAAAACGCTGTTTTTTAATGTTTAATTAATATATACAATCACTTTTAACATCAAAAAAGTTATTCAAAATATAAGTACAATCCTGTCCCACCATATTTAAAAGTGCTATTTATTAACAAATCAATTGTGTACGTATTTCGGTTTTGAATTAAGTTTGACTACACAGCCAAAGTATTTTTGAGTAAGAGAATTAAAACATTACAGCTTTGGTGTGATACGAGGGCTGTTTTTTTTTAACCTCCGATGTGCTGTAACAAAAAGACGGGTCAAGATACAAAAGATTCTTACCAAAAGTAAAGTACAATACTGCTTATTTCTCCATATAATCACCTTGACGATTAAAGCATTTGTCATATCTATAAACAAGCTTTGAAATACCCTCTTCATAAAATGTAGCCGCCAATGATTTGAAAGGAGTTGTGACGGTTTCTTTGAGCTCCACGTCAACTTGGAAGCGCTACAATCCAAGCCATTATGCTTATCAATAATTCACTTATGGTAAACCTTTGAGTTTCCCTAAACACTTGGTCAACTCGCTGAACAATGCTGATGTTCATGAAGAAGGGGACCAAGGAATCAAATCTGTCGGTACAGACGGTATTGTTCAGCGAGTTGACCAAGTGTTTAGGGAAACTCAAAGGTTCACCATAAGTGAATTATGGACTAGCAGTGGCTTGGAGGACAGAAAAAAATTGATGTAAAGCTGCCAAATTTACTTTTTTAAACGAAACCAACACAACCCCCTCCCAATCATTGTCGGCTACATTTTATGAAGATAGTATTTCAAAGCTTTTTTACAGGTATAACAAATGCCTTAATCGCCAAGATGATTATGTGGAGAAATAAGCAGTATTGTACTTTACTTTTGGCAAAAAAAATCTTTGTATCTTGACCAGTCTTTTTGTTACAGCCCATCGAAGGTTGAAAAAAAACCAGCCCTTGTGCCAATGAATATAATTTTATGACTTTAGTCTATGTTATAGAGCACATTCTAAAACAGTATTCTTTCTAACCTTCTCTACCCCACTCAAGCTGTCAGCATCTGCAAGATTGTCTACAGCAATAGCCAAGAAAACGTTTAACAGGATGTCTTTCATGATGTTAAGGCAAAGAATCAAGAATACAAACATTTTTCAAAAGGAAAATTACAATATTTAAACAAGAAAAAAAAGTTTTTCTAATGATCATCATAAATATATGTCTGGAACATGTATCATATCTTATCATATCAAACTCTAAAAGTAAAATAATGTAACACCCTTCGGATAAATAAACTATATGGAGGAACTTCATTAAATGTCTAAAAAAATATTTCTTTAACGAGAAAACCATGAGGTAAAGGCTGATTCTTAACATTTGAATCAAAGAGTAAAATAAAAATGACATTATAGGCAAAATAATATGAAAAAAATGGGGCTATTTCCCTTAATCCGCTATAGTTCTTTTGATTACAATGCAAGCTTTGAAACCCCTTTTATTTCCCACCCCTTTTAGTCCCGAGTGTGGCTGTTCTAAACCTACCTTGTTTGGGGCTCTGCTATGAGGTTATTTATAATTGCTTTCCAAACCCAAGTAGGGTGGGAAAAATGAAAAAAGCAACACTCAAGCAATTTCCTGTAAAACCCAAAAGGGGGTAGGGGAAGAAAATGCTTTTGAAGCTTACATTGTAATCAGAAGGACTATAACGCTCCGCCAATTTCAAATCCATAATGCTGTTGCTATTAAATTATATTTAAATTGAATTATTTATATGATTTTATAAAGTATTTGCCATTATGAACAGCAAGATCATTGCTTGCAAGTTTGTAATAAAAACTGGATATTTTTAACAAAATTTAATATTTCAATGTATGCAAGTACCTTGAAGACCTGTTAAAATATAGCAATAAACTCGTCATTTAGGGTTGGATATAATACAAGGTAAAATCCTTCTTCACAATTTAGGCATAAACAGGCAAATATGACAATTGCCATTAACTATAAATAACTATTCCTGGCAATCAAATATAACCAATCTAAATTAAGAAAACAAAAAATGCTTGTGCACCCATTTGTACCAGTGCAAGGTTGCTGAAAAATGTTACGACGCAAAATCCAGATTATGTTATTTTTGTAATGTTGCCAGTTAGCCCAATAAATTAGATGAAGGATACAGTTGCCACAGATGAAAAGGATGATGAAGTAGATACATGAGAGTGCCCCGTAGGAGGAGATTCCGTTGTATGCTCGGATGCCGTCATACATCACCTCATTCCAGTCCTCACCTGTCAGGATCTGAGGAAAGATAAGAATATTTAGGGAATTTCCAAAACCAAAAACTAACCTTCCCAATGTTAAATAATACAGTCAAATATCATGTAATCAAACCAAAAAAGATAATTAAATTGGGCGAAAAATGAGTTATTATAGAGATTCTAAACTATGATATGTGCAATCTTATAAAAATACTCTTGAATAACAATAATAAAACAATTGTTTTTTTAATGAATTCAATACATTTGTAGTAATAGCACTAATTTTGAAATAACCCATGTGAGACTAGGGGAAGCTTTCCTTCCCCTAATCTCACACTTTGGCAACTAAATAAGCAAAAGAGAATTTTTAGCAATCCCAAATTTTTTAAGGAAATTTTGGGAATCTTCATAAATCATGAGATTCCAAATGAGATTCCACTATAAAAAAGAAGTACCTTTCCCAGAACTTTGCTCAGAAATTAAAAATAATGTTTTGGCACTTTTCTAGGAAGTCTCAGTTTCAGAGATAATACTGAAATTCAATGTTTACACCTGCAAAACCAACGCGGATTTCACATTTTTGTCAGATTTAAGATCCGTGGACTTTCGATGCTCTCCTGTACTATTTAATGAAAATTCTCTATTATCTGGAATTTTTGATTATCTGTGCTACCTCTGGTCCTAATTAGATCGGATAATAGAGGTTCTACTGAAGTTATTGTTGGATAAAATGAGCCCTCTACCTGGAAGACGGTGAGCAGTGCCTGCACGAACAAATTAAAGTTGTGGCGTGGTTTCTCCTCGAGGTTCTTGTAGTTGAACCGGCCCCCTAACACCTGCATTCCGAGCAGGGCAAAGATCATGATGAACAGGAAGAGCAGCAGCAGCCCCTTTCCTTGCATTGGAATCTATCGGGTCTGCTCGACGAAGACAGCGAGTCATCGTCTAAACTGGTTTGGAGAAACCAGCTTTGCCTTAGTTCTTATCACGTGGCGCACAAGTTTACTATCTCTGTGATCAATTTCCATGCCAGACACTAGTCTGACACTTGAACCGTGGAAGAAGAACCAAGAGAGAAACCAGTTTCTGATCGCCATTACGCGTAAAGCAGACCTCAATGTGGACAGATTTCCAGTCAGTGAAGGGTTTTTCCCCTGTTCTCTTCAATTAATTAGTAAGTGTGAAGTAACTGCGTATGAGGTAACGTAATTCATTATTACTTTGTCACTGCTAAAAATAACTAAGTTAGTCCTTTTTTGAAAATATAATGGCACTACTCAGTGTTACCTAAAAAAAAGTAACAGTTTCAAGTAATGTGTTACTCCAATCCCCGAGTGTAAGTAAGAGAGCGTTACTTATTGTTGGTGAAAATAAGCCCACAAAAGTAATTATTTGTATATATGTATGATTATATTTTGAAAGTTTGCTTTTTCTGCGGATTTATTTTTTGTTCTTGTTCTCTTTTGTTTATGTCACACTTGAATTTTATTCTTTCTGTTGTGTGCATTTTAAATGAAATAAATTAACAAATAAAACTTCTTGTTGGAGGAAATAAGCCCTATACATGGAAGACGGTGAGCAGTGCCTGCACGAAGGAGTCGAAGTTGTTCCTGGGCTTCTCCTCGAGGTTCCAGTAGTTGAACCGGCCCCTTAACACCTGCATGCCGGGCAGGGCGAAGATCATGATGAACAGGAAGAGCAGCAGCAGCGACGCAATCGACCGAACAGAGTTGGTCTCTATTATCCAGAATTTTTGATTACACAACCTAACTCCGGTCCCAATTAGATTGGATAATTGAGGATCTACTGTACCTATTGTTAGTTATGTTAGAGGCCCAGCGGCATAGTGAGTGGTAGTGCTTCGCATTGACATGCCACGGGTATGGGGATCGAGTCCCGGATTGGGCGAGGTTCACTCATCCTTTCATCCCTTAAGTGGGTTAATAAAATGAGGACCAAGCATGCTTGGGGACTAAACACTGGGGGTTCTGCATGAGGTGGACCACCTAACTGGGACATATCTGTTGTGGAAAGGTAAACTGAAGTAACTAGCCTAATGACCTGCCCACAGCTTTGATATGCCTAGAAACCCAGAGCCCTCCTTGGCCACGCAAGCTGGGATGGGCACGGCAGGCCTTGACCTACTAACGGGCACTGATGAGTTTAGTTTTTTTTTTATCATGTCGAAACTAATAGAGAGTTACATTATTGTTGTAGAAATTAAGCCCACCTGGAACACAGTGAGCAGTGCCTGCACGAACGAATCAAAGTTGTGTCGCGGCTTCTCCTCGAGGTGTTTGTAGTTGAACCGGCCCCCAAACACCTGCATGCCGAGCAGCGCGAAGATCATGATGAACAGGAAGAGCAGCAGCAGCAGGGACACGATCGACCGCACAGAGTTGATCAGGGAAGCAACCAGGTTGCACAGAGACGTCCAGTACCTTGAAATATTAAGAGTTAGAGCTACTGTCGAAAGCCAACAATGTTTGGTTGATGCAAGAATTTTTAATACCCATACAATATTTTCCTACCTAACTAAACCAAAACCATTCCAAACAAACAAAAGTTAAATTGTAAATAGTGTTCTGCAACTGGCATTATAATTGTTGTAAACATTTTGGTTTTTAGCATCAGAAGTTGAGAAATAAAAATGGTGAAACAGAAAGTTGTTCATCCTTTCTTTTTGTAGTATATTAACTTTACTTACTTACTTATTAGAATGATTGTAATTGAAGATTTGCGGCGTGTATTTTGGATGAGGGAAAGCTCGGTTAGAGGGGAAGGGGAATGAACACGCAGGGGTCCATCCAGGTTTTTTTTAACAGGGTCAATTTTTTGTGAATTTGTGAAGCAATTTTGTGATTTTGTGTATTTTTTTAATTTCTTTTTTGTGTAACATTTCAAAACTGTATCACATTTTATGCACAACTTTTTTCAAATGAATTACTTTTAAAAGTGTATTTCTTTCAGTGTTTAGAAATAAAAAAGAAGGCAGTTGAATCAATAAAAGAGTTGACGTTGCTACAAAAAGTCTATCGTTTGTAATCGGCACGATTCTGGATCCTGGCAATAATAAAAAAGAAAATTATAAATTGTTGACATTTTCGAGTTGTTGATAGTTGGGGCATTGTTAGCCACTTTTTTAACCTTCTTTAAAGTTGTGTTTTTAGCTTGAATAAAATGAATAGTCGTTGAAAGATAGTCTCCCGAGTACCACTTATAGTTTTTAACAGACAAACTGTCTGTTAAAAACTATAAGGCCATTTTGGCTGGCCCATTTAAAACATTCACAGCCAGTGTTCGAAATCGGATAACCCTTTAAGATCGGCCGTCAAATGGCACTGATTTAAGTACATGAGACTAAATTTTAAGAGTTTTATCGAACAAGTTGCCTACAGCATCATTGCCAGCAACTCCTTAAGAACGACATCATTTTTTACACAAATAAACGACTGGTACAAGTCACCTGCTTCGGTATCAATATTTTTGATAAGCTTGAACATTATCTTTTATACCCGCACGATCGTGTGATAGCTCGGTCTTAAAGTGATAAAGAAATTTAGGAGCAATCTCTGTGAGTAACTTAAAAAACTACACACAATGCACATTACTTAGGAGAAATTTTTTAATTATGAAAAAAAGAACTTTTTGCAAAATGTCTTCATCATTTTTAGAGTATACCATGCCCAAATGGACGATTTTAAGTTTTTGTCAGAGTTTCTATATTTGACAATTACCACAATTTGGGGATTTTACAATAGCCCAAATTAGGAGATTTTATGAAGTTTCCCGAAGTTTCACAATTTGTAGATCGATTTAGTGAGATTTTAGGACTGCCGAAATTTTGCGATTTACATACAATGGTTTGAAAAATTTAGGATCAGAAATGATTTCTGATTATAAGATAATTATTTCTGACAAGATACTTGGAAACCACAATATAAAAAAAGTTAGTATTGAATTTTTGTTTTAATAACTGTAGTTGCGATAACTGTGACTAAAATTTTTTCCGGCATCAAAGTGAAAAATTGGTCGCATTTTGCGACTAGCAACTGTGAATTTCGAACCCTGGTTAGAGCTACAAACACGAAAACGTTATCTTCACTTAAGGGGTTAGGATTAAGATGAATTATCGTCTCACTAGAGCAACACGAAAGTTATTGGACATTAAGGGGGAATGGGGGCGGATCTAAAAAACCTGAGTGTCTGTGTTGGTCCAATGGGAAAAAAATAATTTTTAAAGATAAATTACTCTGGCTGCATTGAATATATTTACCAACGTTTTTTTTACATGATAAATGTAGCTAACTTACAGGGCTTTATAATCAAACTTTTTGAAATAGGTTCAAATTAATTTTTTTAAAAATTTTCAATCAAAAATTTTTCAAAATATTTGAACAAATTTCAAAACATGAGATTATAGAGCACTGCAAGCCAACTACATTTTTTCTTTAAAAAAAAGAGAACTTATTGTAAAAATATTCAATACAAACAGAATAATTTGGATTAAAAAATTATTTTTTTCTATTGAATTAACACAGAGACAGGTTTGGAGACCTGCGGTCATTCAGTCTCATTTGCCCTTAACTTAATATTGAAATAAAATACAAATATTGACGGCCAATAACAGGCCAGAGATCCACCACAGTTGGTCCAAAAGTTTACTAATTTTTTACCAGTCACCAATAAGCATCAAAATTCTGCTTGAATAAGTAAGTATACATTGACGCCCGGCAGTAAAGTCGCCAATCTGGCAGCCCCGCCAAATTCCATTTTACGGCAACCCTTGGCGACGAAAATTTGGCAAAATCGCCAAATCGCGAAATTCGCCATATTTAGCAACCTTCTCAATCATGTTTTCGCCAAAAAACCTGAAATCCGAAGTTCGGCATCCATGCATGTTGTTTTATTTTTTTCTCGACTCGGTGCATGTGAATCTAAATCTTTATTTTCTAATCTTTTTAAATCTTAATTGTTTTTATTTAAAAGTAAATATTTTCCGTGCAGATCGATTTTTAATTCAAAGTTTAACTATTTAAAATGATTATTTTTCATTATTTGGGCACTTGCCGTATTATGATCCACGTTTTTTATTGTGTTATCGTGGTAGGATCGGATTTTCTTATTTTTCATGGTATGTAAAACATGTTTTATTTTTAAAATAACATTTTTTAGTGCTATTTTAATCTTTTTTCAGTAATGTTTGAAAAATCTTTTTAGCTTTAGAAAATATTTTCCTACTAGATTAGTTAATCGTAAACATGCACATGTTTTTTCTTTAATTCTTACTTGAATCGCATAAATATTATTTAAAATAATAATCATACAATGTTTAGAACGTGTTATGAGTCTATTTATTTACATTGTTGATCGTGAAACAAACTGTTAAAATCCGATTATTTTTGTTAAAGATCGCTTAGATCGTAAATGCCCTAGTATTAGTTAATGAGATTTTTCACTTTTCCCAGGTCTTTTTGCTGTATATTTTCAGTCTCAGCAATATATTTGGTAAGTATTTGTTGTCATTTCAGGATGGCAACAGACTTGGCCGACGCCAAGTTTGTTGTCATTTTGACTTGGCGACAATTTTTGACTTGTCGCCAAACCCGGGCGTCAATGTATACTTTAACCAGTATCTAAATGTATTGCTCATAAAATACATTTGATCACACGCAAATTTGTACTTACTTTTATGTTAAAAGCCTCCATTTTTTATGAAATAATTATGTTTTGCTTCCTAACACTGCAGGTTCGGAGACCTGCGGTCATTCAGTCTCATTGGCCTTGAACTTAATATTGAAATAAAACAAATATTGATGGCCAATAACAGGCCAGAGATCCAGCACAGTTGGTCCAAAGTTAACTAATTTTTTACCAGTCACCAATAAGCATCAAAACTCTGTTGAAGAAGTATCTAAATTTATTGCTTATAAAATACATTTGATCACACGCAAATTTGTACTTACTTTTATGTTAAAAGCCTCCATTTTTTATGAAATAATTATGTTTTGCTTCCTAACACTGCAAAGTTATGATGTAGTACAGTAACGATGTTGTAGACATTGAATGAAAATAGAAAACTAGAAACAAAGAAGACTAGCATGCTTTGCGAACTTTGCATTTACTTACTAGTGCCGAATTTCAGTTTAAATAAATACATTTTTTGCTTATCTTATTTATCTTTCGGAACATTTCGTCTTAATCAATTCTTATAAAGAAACAGCAATTTCCAAATAATAGAAAAAAGCCTATCTCAAGTTTATTTGTTGGAAAATTAATGCTTTCGCTCTTTGTGGTGAGTAACACTGTCACACATACGAAAGATGGCGCTGTTTGCAATTTCAAAGCCAAACCGAAAGTTTCAATATTGACATTTTTTTTTAATAAAAAAATGTGTGGTACACTTTTACTACAAGAAATTACAACAAGAAAAGACTACAAGAAATTACCCAAACAAAAGTGTCAAAAGAACACATAAATTTTTTTTAACATTTAAGTTGTTAGTGATCGGTAAACCGACTGACAAACACTTGATCAGAAGAAAATATTCTGGTTGATCGGATGGGCTTGAACCGGAACTACAAAAGTAAGGAGACTTCAAATCCACTTCACGCAAAGACAAAAAAAAAAAACCTGTCAATTATTATGAGGCAATGCGACCTCATTGGTGGATTACGTGAAAATTACTGGGCAGCAAAATAAGTAAATCATTAAGCATTATAAGCATATTTTCGGTCAAGCGAAGATGATACCAATAGGTGATTGAACTGAACGGTCACCACACACACACAATTTTTGAAGATATCTTTGTTTAATCTAAACCAAATTTTTAACTTTATTATTAAAATTTATGAATTAAACTAGTTTATTGAAGATTATTTTTCATTGATATGGCTCGAAATTGGAGGAAACAATTTTTTCGGGGTTTTAATCATGCAAAAAATATGAGGTTTCTGTGTAAAAGCCGACCTCCGTTTTTAAGGCATTGTTTTAGTCCGAAATATTTCGCCCTACACACGACTATATGCAGCATTTATTAATGACTGTTCTTAAACAATGGATTTAAAAATATCATGAATTATGGGTTTTGCGTAGATTAAAATAAATATCAAATCTTTTTAAACTTTTCTATGGACAGATAGAACTTACTTAGTAACTTTAAATATCCTGAGCAGTCGAACACATCGTAACACAGAGACACCAAGGGGTGGCATGACACCGGTGTAAAGCAGCGCCATCTCGAGGATAGAACTGATGACCACGAAGCAATCGAAGCGGTTGAAGAGGCTAACAAAATAGCCCTGAAACCCGAGGCTGTACATCTTGAGGAACATTTCGGCTGTGAACAGTGTCACGAAACCCATGTTGCAATACTCTAGAGGAAGAAAAATGAACTTACAAGCCGCACATCATTCTATAACTTCGATATTTAGTTTTTTTAAGAAAAATATAAATATTATGGCCAAAATTCGGTTGCAAGATACTTAATTGTTTGCAGTGATATTTTGATCCATCACGATTTAGCCAAAACAGATAAATATAAAATAGTTAAAATAATTATTTAAAAAGTTTAAACCCGAATCATTAGAATAACAGTGATCGGAAGACAATTACGAACAATATCGATGGAAGGACTAGATTTCCGGTATTTGAAATCTCATTGGCTCATCCGCAATACATGAAAAGGCGTTATCCCGGGAGCTGGCACGCGGTATATTGACGACATATTTTAACATTTTAACAATGATTATTTTCTTAAAGTAATTTCTGGCCATAGATAGGGTGACCAGACGTACTGCATTCAGGAGTACAGTTTAATTTTTATTCAACTAACTATCTATAAAAAATTGTGCATATAGTCTCCCTTTAATTTTTTTTCCAAGGAAAATAACTTTTGATTCATGAAAATTTAATGATGATTTCATAGTTGAAAAGTTAATCACTGAAACAAATCTGGTCAGGCTAGCCATAGACAAATTTGGGACATAAGTTGGTCGAAAGACCTTCTATTCAAAAATAAAGGTTTGGCACATTTTTAAATAAATCACACTATAACACAATTATTAAATTGTAACAATTATAAATAATCTTACCCTGGAAGTCGTCAAGCCACGTGGGCTGGTGATGGTGCTCTGAAGCCAGCGTCATGGTGTTGAGGAAGACCAGCAGGATGACCAGCCAGTAGAAGCCCTGGGACTTGACCAGCTTGCGGCACCAGCGCCCGACACGCCGGTTGTGCCGGTCAAACTGCTGCCTAAGTGGGAAAAAACACAAGAGAGAGTAAGAGAAGGCTACAGTGGGGTAGGCTGGTTCGTTGAATTGTTTGTTTGTGGAAGAGGAAGAACGTGCTAATGGCATTTTTGAAAAAAAAATTAGATTTTTGCGTCAATGAACATATTATTCCATCCTTTAAAGGTAACAAGTTTCCCTTTTTTCTTAAACTTAAAGTTAAGTATATTTTTTACCTTTTGCAAGTACCGTTTGTAACGAATTTAAGTGCAAACTAAAAACTTTAGACTGTTTTGTCATTTATCACGATCTCTCCCTAAGCTCTTAATTTAAGGTTGCGCTACAGCTACACGATTGCTATTGGTGACGGGCCTCGCAATTTATAACCGCGGTCATGTGACGAGACCGACACCTGTGATGGCGTCAGACGCCTTTTCCGAACACGCGAGTTCCATGGAATTTTAATGTTCATATTTCGAGTAAAATTAGTTTTGATATTTTTAAACTGATATTCCAAATCTGCAGCTGGTCTACTCCAAATCTTCTAATGTATCAGAAAATGATACAAGTGCAGAGTTAGGCAGTGTCAAAAGTATATGACAACTTTAGTTTGGTTAAGATGCAAGTTCATCATTGTTCACTCAAAATAATAACTAGTTCATTTCTTCCAAAAAGAGATTTATTCTACACAAAACACTAGATAAAAGCTTATAAAATTACAGATCATTTATACAAACTTCTCAAACGCACAACATCATGCATACAACACTCATCAATTACTCGATATATCACTTGTCATTTGAAGAGCTTAAAGAGTAGAAAAACGTGATAAGTGACATTTAAAAAATTGAGATTTTTGGGTCAATGGACATTTTACTACCTTCTTCAACGATGACAAGTTCTCCTTTTTCATAAATTTTAAGCTTAGTATAGTTTTTTACGGTTTGCAAGTACAGTTTTCGTTTTCTACAGATCTGAGTGCAAACTAAAAACTTTAAAGCTGATTTCCTCGTTTTCACCTTCTTGTCACTTAAAACGTTCTTCCGCTCAGCTCTGCATTCAGACAAGGTTGCGGTCAAGGAAACATGCAATTTCCAAAAGTCACAGATAGGTTCGAACAACTGTGCTTACTTTTTGACTTCCCACCAGGACGGCGAAGAGATGTTCTCCTGACTTCCGTTCTCGCCCTCAAGTTTGTCGGCCTCGGGTTCTGGAAGAACAAAAAAAAATGGTCCTTCATTCTTTTTCGATGATTAACAAGACAGTTTGATCTGCGAAACTAAAGACGAAATTAAACTGAAACGCTTCGAATTCGCGCGCGTTGGCTCTACGATGCGATCGGTTTAAGCTATGCCCTGCGAACGCTCTCTATAACCAATATTTAACTTCCCAAACCATGCGAATTCATGCTCAAGGGCGTGTCATTCGTCAAACGACAAGAACCCCAACGCCCGCCTCTTTTTACGGGGAGTTGACCGAGGAAATAATTTGAAATTATCTGGAAATAGGGTGACACGGGGGTAATTATTGGACAAAAATCAAACTTATACCATAACTCCCACATTTATGTAGTGACTATTAGATATATCCGTCGGATACCATTGTTAAAATTTACGATTTCCTCTGTAGAAGTTGAAAAAAATAAACACGTATCCAAAAATTACCCCGCCAATTGGGGTAATTATTGGACAGTAGTTTTCAATATGTTCTGCAGAGTATTTAAAATAACTACAATGGGTTAATTGTGTGATATGGTGTGTACTATAGTACTGTTTATTTGATAATTATTTAACCCCACATGGCTCCTGTAAAAAAATGTATTACAGTGAAATCTAGTAAAAATTACCAAACATTTAAATTTCTTCTCTTTTTTAAGTTCAAACATTGCGTAGATGGTGTTTCTTAATCACAAAAAATATACCAAGTAAATTTAAGCATGTTGCGATGCTGTCTGTCTTACCCCAAAGCATTTACAACAATTTCCCCGCTTTGTCCAATAATTACCCCTTATCTAAACATACATGTCATAATGTTACTATTCATCCTACATTGGTGTTTTTCAGCACAAACCACCTTCATAAACATATCTAAGACTGAGCATTACAAAATACAGAATCATGTAAAAGAAAACAAAGTTATTATACAATTTGGCATCGATTGAGCAAAAGTTCAAACGACTGTTTTTCAAGCCCTTTGGGTTATCAATATATTTTTTGAGGAAAAAGTACTTATCTAATCTCAATAATTAATCAGATCATTGCTGGATATGTATATGGATGGATGGTAAATGGATATGTAATTATCAAATTGTGGCTTGTCATACGAATAAATTATGATGCATTATGGTTGTTGGGCCCTGTCCAATAATTACCCCTAGTCATCCATCGTTCGTTAAGGATTCATCAATAGTGTTCACGTTCTTTTTAATGAATCGTTCAAAAGTAGGAATCTTTTGATTTGTTCCTTTTTCGCCAAACGAGTATAGGAACGATTCTTTATCCAACGGATATTTGCTGGTAAACTGCTTTTTACACAGATCTGATGGGTTTCCCTGGACAGCTAAATATATTACTGGTCCTGGTTTCCTTTTTTATTGTAGAAAAATGTGATACCTGAAATTTTTCGTAGATATTGAGTGTCAAAAAATCAATAAACAGTTAGACCATTCGAGCAATCGCGTGCCAAGTCCAATCGTGGCGTGATGTCATTCGCGCGGGAAGGATTTTTTCCAGTTCAATTAGGAAACCCCCACAATCTATAAAATCCCAACCTTTCGCAAAAATATTCAATATAGCCGGAGAAATGTAGCTTAGAAGGTAATTTGTTCCAATGGATTAACAGAGGCACCTTGGTTAGAGGACCCGTGATGTCACAATTATAGCTACACCACTGAAATCTAGGTATACTTTATTGCTTCAAGCGCCGGTCTTACTTTTGACAAAAGACAGCAAGACCTAACCTCAAAACTTTGTAAGCTATTGCAGTGAGTATGACGTAGCCTTTATGAAGAACATGTTTACATAACAAAAAAAGTACCAAAATGACAACAGTTGTGAGAAGAAATTTTTATAGTTTTTAATTTTCAACTTAAAAAAACTGAGCTTCAAGTTTACTTCTAAAAGAAGAGGAAAGAACTGTTCGGTTATAAATTAATTTCGTTTTGTTTGTTATATAGATTTGTAAAAATACATGACAAATTTAAAGTTTCAATTATTATTAAAATTGTATCATAGTCAAATATTCCGCAAGAACACCAACGAAATCTAATTATAGGTATAAGATTAGTGGGTATAACGCATTCCGCTATGTTACTACAACGTTGCCAGATCCCTGTCCTATCGTGATATAAATTGGGGTTACATGAAGTCCAGCTGCACTTAATCGCCATTTCGTTGCGGCAGCCATATTTAATCTGATAGTTTGAATAATGACCGCCCAGATTTCACTGAAATGGTTAGAGGTCTCATTGAGGGCGACAATTTGTAGGTTATTTTACCTGACATCCTTCGCTGTTGGAGACCAGACCATAGAGATAGAAAAACCGTGCCCTGCCGCACATTTCTGTAGGAAATATATGTAATGATGCACTAAAATGGGATTTTGTGCCGGCGCTGCAGATCTTCACACGGGAATTATACTTGAAAGTTGAGATTACTCTCTTTAGGCCCCGGGCAATTTTGTTATCTCTAAAAAATATCAGAATTCAACATAGGGCAGTATTGTAGGGGGCATTGAAAGCCTAAACACTCGTTTGGGGAACAGGAAAAATTGTTCTTCTGTAAAATATATTAGTTCTAGTCATTTGTAATGAGCGTTCAAAAAATTTATAAAAACTTAAAAAATGCAAGTTAACTTTGCAGGACAACTTTAAAACGATGATCTTCCTGGGTGAAATAAAAAAAAAAGCATTTGTACACTACCGAGAGAGGGGATTTGAACTCGGGACCTTTTGATTACGAACCGCTTATGCTACCACTAAGCTACAGCCGATATCCGTGAAGAACCAGGCTCAAGCTGATAATAATGCTCAGTCCTGCACAGTTACTATACTCGTACGCGTAATGCGTGAACAGTGCCCGTAGACACTCAGTTTTAAAATAGCCAACCACTTTTTTTACGACTATATCCACTCCGACTATATCCACTCCGTAAGTTTACACATACGAAATGTTTTTTTAAACAACATGAAGTAAATAAGTATACAAAGTACCAGCATAACTAACGTTTAACAATTAGGACGACCTGGGCGCGTAGCGCCCTCCACGTCCGATCGGACAAGAAATTGGGATGTCGGATAAAAGTAGCTGGCGGCCGAAGCAATGGAGGGTACATGATGGAACTAAGGGCAAAAGAGCTTAAAGAGCGCCGACATCTTGTCAGACTTGGTGCTGGTGGCGGCTAGGATAGCTGCATTCTTAGTAAAAAGCTCAAGATCGCCAAAGACGTCGGAGATGGCATCTTTGACGGCGCGAAGGGCCTCCAGCAGCGAGGTGGCTTCCTCGGCGGTCTGGGGGCGGAGTCTGGTCTGGGAGCGGATCCTGGGGTGGTGCTGCCCCCTGGCGGCACTCTTAGGCGGATCACTTTTTGGAGGTCTGGGTCGCTCAGGGCAGGAAGCCGATGAGCTCATGTGCTCGCCGTTGCAGTTGGCACAGCGGCGGCAAGTAGGGTCTTCTCGGTTGGGGCAGGTGCGGGAGTCGTGGCCGAGGCCACAGTATCTGCACCTAGGGCCCATCGAGCAATGAGTAGATGTGTGGCCGTAGTGTTGGCAGGCAAAGCACTGCGGTATCCTGGAGATTTTCCGATAAGTCTCGACAACTACGGTGGAGTTCAGCAGGCAGTCGATGTTGTAGGCCGCCTTGAATTTCCCCGTCCGCACAATCAAGATTTGAAAGTAGGGGAGGGGGGCTCTAGTTCTGGCTCGGGTAAGCTGAACCACCCGGGATGTGATGAAGCCGAGGGCGTTGACTGCCTCGGTGATCTGGTCAACTGGCGTGTCGGCCGGGAGGCCTTTGATGACGAGTTTCAAGTTCTTGTCTTTCCGATTGGAGTGACGGAAGAAGCCCGTGTTAGAGTCACGTAGGATATTCAGGACTAAGTCCTCCTCTGCCACCGTTCGAGGAAGGACTTTAAAGAATTGGAAAAATCGCCGATATTTGATGTCCTCTCCACCACCATTGGCGATCAGCTGACAGATAGACCGGCCCACATCTCCACCAGGGAAGAGTATGGGCAGAGGACTCGGCGCCGGGGATTTGGCATCCGGAATGACGGCCGGGAATGGGGCATCCGGCATACTTGTCAGGCATGGGGCATCTGACAGATCCGGGGATTGGGCATCCGGATTCACCGCCAGGAATTGGGCATCTGGCACCTCCGGGGATTTGGCATCCGGGGTTAATCTGGGTCTTTTTACCACCGGGGATGGGACATCCGGGGCTGCATCCGCCCCTGCCGCCAGGAATTGGGCATCTGGAGGCAGGCAGTCGGATTTTCTCACCGGGAATTGGGCATCCGGGATCGCCGCCGGGTATGGGACATCCGGGGCAGAATGGGGATACAGGACATTCATGGGTAGAGGTAGGAGGGGTGCCAGAACATTGAACGGGTTGAACGTTGGAATGTTTGCCACAACTTGCGGCTCATCAATCCTCTGTGCCCGTTCGATCAGTGCCTCGAATCCTCCCGCAGCGGAAATTCGCTGCATCAGGTGGTCAAGCTGTGGCCCTTCACTCGTCATCGTCTGCTTCGGGCGTACGCGTACGGTAGAGAAGACCGATGTCTCGTACGCCAACGTCTGCTTCTGGCTTCCGCTTACGGTAAAAACTGACCGATGTCTCGGAGCCTATCCTACACGCAAGAGCTCTCAGTCTTTGCGACGTGTCTTCTGCGCGTCCTGCGCAGGAATGAAAAAGTGATCAGTGATGAGTGATGAGTGATCAGTGATGAAAGTACCAGCATTAAACAAATAATTCTTTATAAGAAATACCTTTTTTTAAAAACACTGGTGTTCAATATTCAATTTGAAATATTTTATGTAATTGGTATGTATAATATATATGGTAATTTCTAATCATTTTAAAGAAATAGTTATGAAAATGAAGTTTTTTAATTGTGTATTTACACTTTTTAAAAAAATAAATAAGGCGAAGAGTGAATACGAACTATATCCAAGTGTGATACAATCTTCACAAATAACCCCATACGGCCCGTTAAAATTACGTATATGGTTGTAAATACATCGATGGTAATAAACATATTGAGCTCTGTTTTATTTTATATGAATTATCTTTGCAAATCAGAGCATTTAATGAATTGGCCTCCTGGACATAATGCCACGATAGCACTATGAGGCTCACTAGTACGGCGTAAATTCAAACAAAACCATAAAGCAAAGAAAAAAGATGTTAATTTCGACTCAAATTTATGAAAGCAAAGGAAAGAAACTGTCAGCAGATGGCGGTCTTTTATGCCTCTCTTTTATGTTTAAATATAATATAGTATTTAAAAAAAAACATTGGACGAAAACAATTCGTCAAAGAGGTGACTATTCGGACGGTTCATACCTATTCAGACACATCTGTGCTGGTCAGTACAAATACCCAATACTAGCCCTAGCGACTGAGTAATTACTTTGTCGCAGACGGTTTAGTATCATAGTTCTAAATTACGTGTGGAAGTTGTAACAGGTTCGGAAATTATTTGTATTCCCTTGTCTCCTTATTTTTATAATTAAAAAAGTAACTGTACTAGTAGCGTAGTTGCACAGCTTTGCACCAGTTCAGTTCTATCTCATATTATGTAAAATCACCTATTCTAAAAAACAACATAGCTTCTCTTTATCCTGCCGTGATCAGCAAAAGCAATGTTTTATAATATCAGCGCCATCTATCTAATGAAGTTTAATGTTATTTTTTTTTATATGCGTCTATATTTTCAAATTATGTAATCTCCACTTCAACCCATGCTCTAAAATTATCGTACCTGTGATAAGGCAGCTGTTGGTCACAGGCCCTCGATATCGGCTACATTAGTTTTGAACCCTAGTAGAATTGTTTTTCAAAATTTGCTTGATCGGTTATCGATCGTTGATCGGATTTAGCAAAAACTCACTAGTGATCACATCTGTATTCCGAAAGCTCACGAGACGACATCGGAAATCGGTGACTGAACTCCTATCGATAAAATCATCGATTCAATATCGGTCAAAGGTGAAAATTCGATCAACGTACATTTCATCAGAAAATAAAATAGAGGCGCCATCTCGTTTAAAACTTTTGTACTTCCCCATCGTAAACCGTTTGGAGTTTATTGGAAAATTTACGAAATTTTATCGGACGATTTGATTGCAAGTTCTACTCATCGGATTGCTATCGATTTCTTCTTGACATTTGATCGGAATTTCATCGGTAAAACTCGATGAAAATCCGATATTCGAATTCTCATCGGCTCACCGCCGAACGATGAAAATTCGATTATCGGTTAATGAAAAATTGCTACTAGGGAATTATCGCCGTACTAGTGCTACACGAGGGCTTACAGCCACTGGAACCACAGTCAAGTGACGAGCCGACACCCGAGTAAGTACCCAAAGCAACCGTTAAGGCAACATCGTACGCAGCAATGGGACTTTGAAGCATAATTGACGTGCACTACCTATACACAGGGTATTATTTGTCGGACATTTTTGGCTGCACGAGCCATTTATAGGTCAGCAGTTATTTTCCCGAAGCAAACCCGAACCTGGGACCTTCTGCATGTAAGGCGAACCCCTTAACCGACTAAGGGTCCTCGATCAAGAGTTATGTCCATTGAATTTCAGAACATTACAGGATTCTTAGGACTTACCTAGTCTCCCGTCTTCGTCTTGGTTTCCTCCTTCGTCAGGGTCAATATCCTCTGAAATAAAAAATTTTAAAATTTAGTTTTCTCTGTGGCGGTATACTACATGCGCTATCCACGCTAGACGGCGGTGAATTACTATGTTACTACTGGTCATTTAGATTATAATAGTAATTGTAGTATAAAAGCTAAAGTAACAAAACTAAGATCCTTTTGGTGTACTTTGGGTTGCCGAAGCTGGGGCTATGGACTCGCATGCAAGAGGTGCAGATCAAAACTGGGTCGCTCCGTACTTCTTCAGCTCTAAAGCAATGGTTCTCAACTTTTTACAGCTAACATTGGTTGGTCCTTTTCTTATTATTAGAATAAAGAGGTGTCTCTCATACTATCCAACCGTCTATTCATATTTACAGTGGAAATTTTCTTGCACACTAGCGCCACTTCCAAAAAACTTATTAAACATGTTGCATCAGGCATAGAATACAAGTATTGTGATTGTATACATTATAATTATTAGACTTCCTGAACATCGCAAAGTCGTGTCCTTTTGAATTTGCAGTCTTATCTCGGATTACCCTTTCCCTTCACCCCTATATAGAGTAAACTACCGATTATCCGCGGCATTGGATGGCGCGGCATCTGCGGATAAGCAAAAAATACGTAAAAAAGAAAATATCCACAAAATTTCCTTTAACTGGTGCTTTTATTTAAGTAAAGTAATTTCATGTAAGAGATGATCTGGTGGACTCATCATCAAGTATAAGATTTAAGAAATAAGAGGATTTACAATTTTACAAAAAAAGTCAGTTAACCGTTTAATTTTTTTAGATTTGAAACTTCTAATTTTTATGCATTCACTCAGTTTTATTATTTTCGTTCAACAAGTTTTGCAACAGTTGTGCTTCCATTATCCTGCGTTTCGTAAAATAAATTTGAAAAAACAAGTAGGTTTGTTACAGAATCTGTCACTTAAACCGCTTCCACACAACATTTGTGCTCAACAGGAAACAAACGATTTATACACCTCAGAAAGAAATTCGCCAAAAAAAGCCTTTAGCCAGTTGTAATTAAACATTTAAACTATAAAATTAATTATTTTCATTAATCTTCTTTCTCAGATTTAATAATTCGACTTTATCGTTTGCTTAATTTGTTTGAAGTTCGAAGAATAATAATGTAATCTTTTTTTAATAAATATCTTTGTGTGGCCACAATTTACCATTTACATTTCTTTCGAAAATTCACTTATTTATCGTTTGTTAAATTAATTTACAGTTCGAAAAATATATAATTAGTGCAATTGATGCTTTAAAAATAAAAGCGAAACTTTACATATTTTTTTATGCCAAGTTAGAATTCTCTATGCATCTTTCTTCATACATATATAATAAACCATCAAAAGAATTCTATTGTGATTTTACAACAATAAATTCTGAATTAAATCGCATAAATAAATATTCTTTCAAAAATTATTTTATTTTAAATAAAGTTTCTCGTACGTTTAACGAAATGGCAACAGTGAAAATATTGAATAAAAATGGAATTTGCATGTTACTTCAATGTAGATTAAATTTTTAGTTATTTAAATTTTAAATAAACTTCTAATTAAAATTTTTTAATGAAATTTGGAATGTAGCCTAATCTGTTTTTTTTTTTTAAATGACGTATCCCACTTGTCTATGGGACTTGTGGTTCTTTCTGTGAAAGTGGGTGACGGACGGACGGACTGAACGATTATAATACCTTCCACTTTTTACGTTATAAACGTAGTGTGGAAGCTAAAAGGGTGGAGGATCATGGATGGGCGGCGTTTAATCCGCAAAGTGGATAATCCGACGACGGATAACCGGGGTTTACTGTAGTTCCAAATTTCGAGACGTTTTCTGTAGGAGGCGCTTTGATCACTTCTACAAATTGGGCTAGTGGCACCTGCAACAATGACGCCGAGTCGGTGTGTGGCTCACCTGCCTGCGTGATCCAGTCGAGGTATCCGCGGAGATCCTCTTCGATCTGCTGCTTCTCCCTCAACTTGTGGAAGTCCCCACGCGCCTTCGCCTTTTCCCTCTCCTTGGAGAACTCCCTGGAAACACACGCATAGAAACTCAATGAGAAACGTGGAGGATAAATAAGACGGAGATGCTACCGAGCGAAAAAACAATGCAAGCATCGGTTTGCCAAGTGAGGCCATTGATCGCTTTTGTTGTAAACCTAAATAAACACTCTCGGTGAATTGTTTTTCCAATTCTAAAGTGGAGTTGGTAAGGCTTAATACATAGACCTAGCAATTTTACCTCTAATAAAAACTATAGTTACAACGCAATTTTCTTACCTGTAGAGGGGACTACTACTTAAAAATAATATCTTGTGCTACAGCCTACATAATTGCACAAATATTCATTTTTTGCTTTTTATTAAAGCTTTTAAACAATAAACTGATGCACTTCATAGTGAATTATAGTTAAGTGAGTAGGAGGGGAAGGGGAGTGTTTAGGCTTATTAGGGTTGCTTAGTGATTATCTGACAGCTTCACTCATCGATTATCTTCCTAACCTAGGTCAAATACAGGGTGGCCCAGCGGGTAGTGTTTGAACAAATGACTCCTTTTGTTTGGCCAATTCTTTTTGTGGAACTTCTCACAAAAGCTAAAAAAAGCTTCCCACAAAAGAATTGGTCAAACAAAAGAAGTATGGAGGAAGGAGGAAGGTAAGGAGTATGAAGTATGGTTGGATTCGAGAACCGCCTAACTGCTGTCCTTGTTAAAGATGGCGGGCACTTCGAACCTCTTTATCATAAATTGCCCAATATGTCCATTCAATAAACGTCATTAAATTCTTCTCATGTCTCTTATTTGTTTTTATTTTTTCATTTGTTTCAAACACTAACCGCTGGGCCACCCTGTAAGATGAAGATGCTGCAGTGCAAAAACCAATGCCAACAACGGTTTGCCAAGTGAAGCCATTATTCGTTTTGTAATAAGCCTAAACAAATACTCTGTGTGTCTGGAAATATGCGCACAGGCTGTATTGGTGTCCAATGAAACCAGAGTCATGCCTCTATTTTTCTCATTTTACCGAACGACCCCTGGCGGCTGCCTGAGATAACTTCCGAGACATTCCTACATAGAAACACAATGAGTAGGATACAACACAAGATACCTCTTTGGGTATTTCATTTTTATAGCTATACGAAACACAAAAAATATCGCTCCAGTAGAAAATCACAGCAATCTATTATGTTACAAGTTAGTCTTCTCTATATAAAATTTGACCTATTCTAGATTCCAGGAGGTTAAATATTCGGCTTCTTATCCTACTTTGGAGCTGCTTTGGCCACCTACTTAATGCTCACGTTCATAGTGGGAGAAAATAATTATCGTTCGGCGATCATGTTTATTCACATTGCATTTTGATCTGATTTGGAACAATTGTTCTATTTTACTTTTCAGCGATTATTGCGTTTTTAATCTAGTATTAAAGCTGAGGCTAGACAATCTGAGGCTGTTGGAGGCAAGAGCTACTATGCAACTAATATCAGAAGAAATATGACTACAACACATTTTTGGAACCAACAGAAGAAGCATTTATTAATAGCACAGTCAGGGTTTATATACAGAGTTATCATACTTAAATTTGCATAAAAACAGTATATATAATGCGGTTAAAGTTAAACCGCTCTTGACCGACACAAATCAAACAGGGAAAAATACTTGGTAGGAATTTTGGCTCCAACATGCGGCCCCATCGGTCAAGAAATAATCACTAATCAAATAAATTTACTAAATTTACAAACATCACTTAATACAGATTGAAATTTTGTTTTCATTAAAGGCTTAGTAAGAAAGTCTGCAAAGTTCTTTGAAGTATTAACATATTTCAAGTCAAACACTTTATCTTTTAACAATTGTCTTACAAATTGGAATTTTACATCGATATGTTTTGTTTTATTACTTTCTTGTCCATTTTTGGTAAAATAAATCGATGCTTGATTATCACAATATGGAATTGGAAGTACATCTGTAAAATAAATTTGATCAGAAATACGTTTAAACCAAACCAATTCTTTGACACTCTCGGTCAAAGCAATAAACTCACTTTCCATTGAACTAAGTGCCATGCACTTTTGCTTGCTCGACTTCCAAGTTACCACCACAAAAATAAACAATCTATCTACTAATCGAATGTCTATCATTTGTCTTACATGCCCAATTGGCATCTGAATATGCGCAAAACAAAGAATTATCAATACAAGACAAATTAATTTTATAATCCTTAGTGGAAAAAACGTAATTTAGAATATCTACAACAACCAACCAATGTTGAAAATTATAACCATTGTAAAATTGTGCCATGGTATAAACTGAAAAAGCAATGTCTGGTCTAGAACGAATAGCTAGAAATGACAGACAACCTATTAGAGTACGATAAGGAAAAGTTTTCATATCATTTTCACAATTACACTTACTCTAGCAGGCAAACTATAACCAACCTTAAAAGGTAAGGTTGGATTACTTTTCGGCAAGTCTTTAAATTTAACTATTAGTTTATCTATATAAGTTCCCTGATGCAAGTAAGTATTCCCATTAATTTCTTCAAAATTTACACCCAAAAGATATTTAACTTTTCCTAACTCTACAATATCCAATTTACTTTTGATTAAATTAATAGCATTATTTAAAACATTTTGATCTTTACCAAAACAAACCATATCTACATAGACAGTTAAGACAACATTTTTGTTTAACATATAGGTACAATGACACCAGTCCAGTTTCACAAATCCTTGGTCTTTCAGGATTTCGTCCAAAGTAGTGTGCCACTGTCGACCACTTTGGTGTAAGCCATATATGGCTTTCTTGAGTAGACAAACCTTATGTTCTTCACCTCTTGCTACGTGTCCCTCAGGTTGGCTCATGAAAACCTCTTGGTCTAGGTTCCCATATAAGTAAGCAGCTCTCACGTCTAACTGGGCATGCAACCAACCTAGCATAGACACTAATAATACAAAGAGAAATTTGATTAGTGAAAAATTTACAGTGGGTGAATACACATCGAAATAGTCTTTATTCTTGGTTTGTGTAAATCCTTTCGCTAACAATCTACTTTTGAATCTTTTGACATTGTTTTTGTCGTCTTTCTTGAATGAAAAAATCCACCTACTACCAATGATTTTTGCATTTGGTGGTGGGTTAACCAATTCCCATACTTGTCTTTCACGCATAACGTCCAACTCTGCTTTCATGACCGCGTCCCAACTATTTTTATCAGGAGACGTTTGCGTTTCATGAAAGTTTCGCGAGATTTCGGTTAAGTACGTTTCGTTAAATATTTCATGCATAGATTCTTCAAAATCACTAAAACACGAATTTTCATCACTTTTAGGTTCTTTCCTTTACTACATTTGCTTTAAAGTTAAACTTTTTAGGGTCAAAGGGTATTTTATTTTTGTTACAATGTCTTCACTCGTTAGTGCTAATCAATCTATATTTGGGATAAATAAACGTAATCCTGTTACTTCGATTTCTAGGACTTTCAACTCTACGCCACTGATCAATATTGAGAGGCGTTAGTTTATCAGGTTCCGGTTCACTGTCATCAGAAATTGGACAGTTATCCACTTGAAAAGTTATATTATTTTGCACTTTTGAATTCACAAATAATGATTTCACCCCATTTTTATTTTCATCTACACGAACGTGTATAGTTTCAATTACAGTTCGTTCATTAGGGATATATACTCGATATCCTTTACGTTTAACTGCATAACCAATCAAAATCCCCAATTTTGCTTTAGGTTGAAGTTTATTTCTGTTAACTTTAGGTACATGGACCTACGCCAACGATCCAAACACTTTTAGGTGTTTAATGGATGGTTTAAATCCTTTCCAAATTTCTATTGGAGTTTTACCTTCAGTTAGTTTATGTGTGCAACGGTTTCTAACATAAACAAAAGTGTTTAACGCTTCAGCCCAAAAACTAGGTTTTAGTCCGCTGTCCTGCAATAACGATCTTATCCCGTTTAAAGCAGCGTAATTAAAGTTTTCGGCTAATCCGTTCATTTCCGGTGAATAAACGGATGTGCGTTCGGCCTTGATACCCAATTCATCCAGGAATTGCTCGAATTCTTTGTGCACGAATTCCATGCCATTATCACTTACAACAGTCTTTATCTTTTTGTTAAGTTCACGCTCAGAACGGGCCAAATACAGTTTGAAACAATCAAATACTTCACTTTTCTTTTTGATTACAAAAACATCGACTTTACGCGAAAAATCGTCAACGATTGTTAAGAAATATTTATGACCGCCTATAGAGTTAACGGGAGAGGGTCCCCAAACATCACAATGTACTTTTTCGAGGCATTCGTTTGTTTTACGCTTATAAACATGGTTTCTTTTAAATGAGGTTCGATTTGATTTTGATACTATACAAGTTTCACAATTTTTATTTGCTTTAGTTAACTTTAAATTTTCTAAACCTTTTACGCTTTCCTCAGCACTTATTTGCTTTAATAGAGGATAGTTAACATGACAAAACCTACGATGTATTAATTCGCTATCTAACTTAGCATACATCGCAGAGTTTACATTAGGTTTTTGATCTCTAGGAAATGCATAAATTACGCATACAATTTATTTTTAACGTGAACAGTAAGGAAATATTTACCATCCGGATCATAAATAACCATTTTTGAATGTCCCCACTCTACTCTAAACCCAGCAAGATCCATATTTGCTCCTCCGATTAGATTACGTCTCATATTGGGGCGTACAGCACATTAACGAGATTCATATTTACATTACCCGAGACATCTTTTACAATCAGCGGAATGTTCCCCATTCCAGTCACTAGAGAGGTAGAATTCTTATCTCCGATAAGAGCTTTTGTCGGCGGAAGCTGCTTGAAGTTCTGGAACAGATTTCGATCGTTGCAGAAATGCGTAGTTCCAGCAGAGTCCACCAGTAACTCAACCAATCCACCGTCAGTGTTAAATGCTCCTGGACTTGCACTATCTTCTGTTTCACTGTATTCTGTCTTTCTTCTTCTTGAAGCACCGGTCTTCTGTATGGTTCTTCATTTTGCAGTACGAGCACGGCCACATTCTCCGACGTCGGTCATTGTCGTAACCACCTTTTTCTTCTCTTGACGTCTTGGAGGGTTCCAGTACACGACCACTGGCATCTTGGTTGTTTGATCTTGGGATATTCTTCCTGTAAGGTCTTGACTGCTTACTGGAGTTTGAAAGATAGGCGTCTGCAATGATAGATTCGGATAGTTCATCTTTTTGTTTCAGCTTTATTCTTCCAGATTCTGTCACCAGCTCTCTTTGCACTTCATCAAACTTGAATTTTTCATCTTCTAATCGATACAGAGTCTGGACTACACTGTCGTATTCGGTGGGTAGCCTACGTATCATCTGGAAACACACCAAGAGATCGGGTATTTTAAATCCAGCTTCGTCGATCTGTACCTTCTTCTCGTATACTATTTTACAGAAAATCCCAATAGTTTCCCCCTCCGAGTCAAATCGTAGCTCGTTGAACTCGTCCAGTAGTGTTGCTAGTCTGGCTTTACTCTTCGGCTCGAAATTTGATTCTAACGTTTCCCAGGCTTCTTTTCCTTCTGTGGTTTAGGATATTAACGTTTGAAATTTCGATTCCATGCCCTGGTAAATCGTAGTATACGCTCTTTTTTCCGAAGATTGTAGTACCGCTTCTCACGAGCAGTAGCGTCTATGGCAAGCTCCTCTTCTTTACCAGTCACAAATTCCCAACTTCCTCGATCCATCAGGAGGACTTTCATGTCTTGTTTCCGTCGGACGTAATTGGTGCCGTCTAGTCGAGGGAAAGATACGGTTGATCCGGAGTCAGCCATAGTCCAAGACAATTTATCTTTTACAAAGGATTCCTTGATATCAGTTACGTTTAGTTTAATATTTAAATTTTACTTAAATTCCTAACTAGCTCCTCAAACACGCAAAGTGGCCCTTGTTGGAAGCTACTACGCAACTAATATCAGAAGAAATATGACTACAACACATTTTTGGAACCAACAGAAGAAGCATTTATTAATAGCACAGTCAGGGTTTATATACAGAGTTATCATACTTAAATTTGCATAAAAACAGTATATAATGCGGTTAAAGTTAAACCGCTCTTGACCGACACAAATCAAACAGGGAAAAATACTTGGTAGGAATTTTGGCTCCAACAGACTAGTTGATTTTATTAATTAACAATCGCAAAAGTTGAGACCCGTTGCCACTGGAGACATATTTCTAGTTGTCTAAAGAAATCATTAAGAAAAAAAATGCACTCACCCGGACAACACACCAAGTACGAGGTTGAGCACGAAGAAAGACCCGAGAATGATGAGGCTTAAGAAGTAGATCCACGGCCATTGGTTGCCGCAAGCATCATTCACCTACGAAAAAAATTATTGGCAGTTCAACCATGGCCTACTGAATTTATTAAGCCCAGATAATTATAAAGCTCTGTAAGACAGCTACAATTATCAAATAAAATAAACTCTTTGTAAAAATATTCTATACAGCTGGAGAATTGTGTGTGCTTAGAAACCACATGGATAACCACAAAGATGGTGTGGTTAACGACAGAGGCACTTTGGTCTAGATAACTGCGGTCATTCCCCCCCCCCCCCCCCTTAACCCCTTCAGACATGGCGTCCGTATATCGGACATCAACTTTTTTGCCATTTTCACTTTTAAAATAAAATTTGTAACCAAAAATGTGACTTTAAACTTTTATATGTCTTTCAGATTAAATTTCAAAAACTTCTTATATCCTAAAAGTAGAATCGGTTATATAAGCTTTTATAGCTAACTATCTCCAGGTTTTTTTTTATGTCTTAGAACAGTGGCGACATCAAGCGGCAAAATATATTAATTTATTTATGATAAAATCAACAAATCGTTCAAATTTTAAGATTTATATTTTCAGGCAATCTTTTAAAGATTCTAAAATTTCAAAAATGCAATTTTTCATAATTTTTTTTGATTTATTTAATTTTTTTACAACATTTTAAAAACTAAAAAATTCTTTAAGATGTTCAATTTTCATTTTCGAGATCCTTATGACCGCAGTAAGTCATATAGTGAAAGAAATCAACCATTTTAGACAAGGATTTCGAAATTCCGAATGAAGGGGTTAATAAAGCAACTCTTGATTTTAGAACTATTTTCGCTAAAACAAGGTTACAAGACTTTTATCACAGTTTACTCAAACAGCGTAAATTGTCTGGTACCTAACTATGGTTAAAAGAATGGGGTTATTTCACGTCGTGGATGACAACAGCTCCAACGGTTTGTTTTCATTTGTTGCCTGGAATTACTTAAATTTTGGTATTTGAAAATGAGTTTTCCCAAAAATATTTTGCTTATTATATTTTTAAAATACCAACTTCTTGATGTTCTGTTGTTGGTTATTCAAAACATTTGTTGAAGAAAGCTTGCATAGAAAGAAAAAAATTTCATCCGTATTGGTCATTTTGTGAGTGAAACCGAAGGTAACCAATGAAATCTTAGAACGTGAAACTGAAGCAACCAATGAAATCCAGTACTCACGTTGTAGAGGACGTTGGTCCACCCCTCGTTGGTGACGCATTGGAAGACGGTGAGCATGGCCTGGCCAAAGTTGTCAAAGTTGATGATGCCGTGGTTGGGCCCCTCCCAGTACAGACGGCACACCTGACCCACCCCCTGACACACGAACCCTGCGTCCCCGCACGGGTGGGGGATCTCCAGCGCAATCTGGCCTGCGGAAAAAAGACGGCACAAACTTCAGTGTCTTATATTGCAAACAAATTTACGGTTTTTAACTGACAGTTGAATTAGAAAACAATCATAAAAATACCGAATTCTTTTGTACGAAATATGGTAAAATACATTTTTGTAACATAAAATAATTATTTTAAAATTTGGAAAAAGCTTTTGCGTCATGTGACCGTTGCATCATAAATACGTTGATCATTCGTGCAACTTGAATCAGTCTAGTTTGATTTGAGCATCCAAATTCTGCGAAATAGCTTATGTATCAACCTTTTCTGAAGAGATAATTACTCATTATGTATGAGCTAGATGAGGATGCCTCACTGAATGCAAATTCTAACAAACCCAAGCGAAGATAAACCGCTATTGTATTATCTTTAAGATAAAAAGAATGAAACCATTATTGGTCAACAATTCAAAAGCAGTCTACTAGTAGGACGTTATGTTGCTTAGATTTTCGATCTTCTAATCCACGTGGTATTGATTCAACCCCAATTGGCTTACATCTTTGGTCTTCTAATCTATTTAATTCCCTAAATCCATTTACCTTACAAAGTAATGTTAAAGTGGTGTGCAAAGTCATGTCAAAGAGTTGTGCAAAGTCATGTGCAAAGTGGTGTGCAATGTAGTGCAAAAGTGGTGTGCAATGTAGTGCAAAAGTGGTGTGCAATGTAGTGCAAAAGTGGTGTGCAATGTAGTGCAAAAGTGGTGTGCAATGTAGTGCAAAAGTGGCATGTGGCAAAGTGTGTGCAATGTAGTGCAAAGTGGTGTGCAAAGTATGTGAAAGTGTGTCAAAAGTGGTGCAATTGATGTGCAAAGTGTGTGAAGTGTAATAGTGAAAGTGGTGTGCAAAGTAATGTGAAAGTGGTGTGCAAAGTAATGTGAAAGTGGTGTGCAAAGTAATGTGAAAGTGGTGTGCAAAGTAATGTGAAAGTGGTGTGCAAAGTAATGTGAAAGTGGTGCATTACCCGTGATGTTGTCGAAGCAGGTCTTGTGCATCTTGCCGGAGAAGAGCTCCAGGCCGATGATGGCGTAGATGATGATGACGAAGATGACGAGCAGGGCAATGTGCAGCAGAGGGATCATCGCCTTCAGGATGGAGTTCAGCACCACCTGCAGACCTGAGAACATGCACTCGTAAGTCAGACACAAGCTTGTCGTGATGACGTCATGTGTTTGTAAATTATATTCTAATTACAGTCGCACCTCGTTAACGTGAACTCCCTTAACACGAAATTTCGCTTAAGATGAACTAAAAGCATTTCCCTGGCCCATAAAGCTTTGAGCTATTGCTAAGAAATCTCTTAACGCAAAATCCCTTTAGGTGAAATCCCGCTTAACCCGAACAAAAAATTCAGAATTTGAATTTTTTTTGCTTTTATTTGTCAGAATTTGACTCTTAATTGTTCGTAATAGCTGTTCCTTAAAAATTTTCCTTATTTTTATCGTATGTACTGCTCCAAATGAACTTTATTAATTGAATGACTTATTCTGTACATGTAGTAGTATATTAAGTTATAACATAATAGTTTTTAGATATTATTTCTTTTGGCACTATACACTAGTTCAAAGCAAAAAAATCCGGACGGTTAACGTAAAGTTCAGTTAACACGAAATGTTTCGGTGCTCCCTTCGAGGTCACGTTAACGGGGTTCGATTGTATATTCTCTAATATTTTGTGTATTACTCTTCAGTCCTGATATACAACTAAACTTTAGAAGAGATTAAAACATTCCATCCAACATGACCACGTGAATAAAGCTTTCTTTAAGACAAGCTTCTCTCTAATCTTAATTACCACCTAATAAGTGATCAATATGGTCTTAACTTTTAATAATTTCTTGAAATGTAGAAAACACGACAATGTTAAAATATTCATTATAATTTATGTTCATAGATGGCGCTACCTATAAATCAATATTCTATGGATACGAGTTACCCACTAATAAACTCAGCTTTTTACTTAACCCCAAACCATGTTGTAATTGAAGAGCTTAGTGGAAGAACGTGCTAAGTGACAAAAAGGTGAAAACGAGATAATGAGCTTCAAAGTTTTTAGTTTGCAACTTTTCTCTACTTCACAAAATCATAGTTTTTTCTTCATGATAATTTAGTTTGGTTCTTCAAAATGCTTGGTGGCTTTTGGCTTAGCCGTACTTTATACGTAATAACACGTCATTTACAAAACGCGCTTGACGCCTCCTGCACTTGGCACGTTCTTCCTCCGAAGTGCTTCAGATTTTTTCAGTCGTTTAGTGGAAGAACGTGCTAAGTGACATTTTTTAGGTATATTTGATCCATACGAGTTTCATAATTTCTGTAATAACATTCCGATTTTCAAAATTATTTTTTTGTTTGGAAGATAGGACTTCAGATTTTTTTTAATACTTTTTATTTGTTTGCCTGTACGTCCATCATTTTGTCCGTCCGTCCATATCCCTTTCAATTTCCGATCTAAACTGTCTCATTTTAAAAATTCGGTTTTGGTTCGAAATTAAAAAAATTAGAAGACTACAATGTATAGTGTTCGGCCACCTGCCTGTACGTCTGTTTTTCTGTCCGTCCGTCTACCCCCCCCCCCAATTCCTTTCTACCCGTCCAATTTTTAAGGTTATTACCTTCAATTATCTAATATGAAATATATATATATAAGGAAATGAAACTATTGCGATGGAGGTCATCCAAAATGAAGATTTTGTGCTCTCTACACGTTTTGGAGGGTGCTGATTACAAAAAACTGTTTTTTTCATTGATTCGTCTGTTTGTCTGAAACTACTTTACAGTTCGAAATAAAAGGGCTACAGACTTCAAATTTAGTACACGGGTTCCTAGTACCTGTTGGAAGTCATAATAATATTTTCGAGAAAATTACGCATGCGCAATTAGCAGCTGCTATAAACTTTTTGGGTTTTAAAAGTAGTGCTGAAAAACGAAAATAGATACAGACTTAAAATTTGATACACTTGCTCCTAGTACTAGTCGGACGACAAAATAAAGATTTCAACAATATTGTGCATGTGCAAAGAGTAGCTGCCATAGAACTTTTTAGGTTTGAAAGTAATTGAAAATACTTTATAAGGTATATAATAACTTTTAAACGGAACATATTGATATATTAATCGGTAATTGAAAGTCGTGTAGTGTTACGCAACCCTAATTTTTTTAATGTATGATATCAGACACCTATGTTATATACTTTTTGTTCGTCCGTCTGTCCCTACTATAAGGATTTCTTTGAGTATTTAAGTTAAAAGAAAGTAGGTTATATTAGTTATTTTAGAACTTCTTGCTTAATGTTAGATCAGTAAGTTTTAATTGAAAAATATTTTTTAAAAAATACCATTATCACTGAAATTATAAACTAATTACTTTAAAGAATAATAAGACAAATCTCAACTTAGTAAAAAGTATACAAAAAGATAGTAAAAAAACACAAATGCAAGTGAATAAAATAAATATTAAATTTAAAAGATTTATAAAAAAGATAATGTAAGATGTAAGTTTTCGAAAAATAAATTTTTATATTGTTTTTGGATAGGAATAATTGAATGTAAAAACAAACATTCATATTAAAAAAAAAAGTAAAAATAAGATGTCTGGCAAAATATAAATCCTAAGGTTGGGTTATTTATGTTTTTCTTTCCCCTTTTCAATTAAGGATTTAATCAATTTTAAGAAAGCTTCTTTAATTTACAGCATTTCTATATACAAAAGCTTAGCATGATCGTTTAAACAATTTATTTTTACAATCGTGATGCAAAGCACTTTTTTAAAGTCATCTATATTTTAATAAATATTAAGAATTTATAAATATAAAGAGATAGAGAATAAAACGTTATATGAGTTATTATAACAAATATATTAGTTTTTCATAACAAAGCAATATCTTGATTAAATTTGTACTTACCGTATAAGCTGCTATTCGCACTTTCAAGCCAAAATTCAGCTTTCCGCTTATTTCTTAATTCCATTTTAATAATTTTGGGAGTTTAGGACATTGCACAAAATGCTATCGTCAGCTTTAGAGATCAAACGTAAAATTGCTTTAAAAGATTTTTGCACCCCTAATTCATTTTTTTTAAACAAACCAGATGGTTCGGGGTGTAATGTTGTTTTAACGTGAACATGCGATCTCCAAAGGGCAGGTGCAACTTTCTTTTAATGATACCATCTGTTCACTGCTAAATCGTCTATGTTTATTAGAATAAAAAACACAAGACTTTAAAAGCAAACGATATTTTATAAAATGTTAAAACCTTTAGCTCCGATAGAATTCTAAAATAAAAGTGCATTTTCTCTTATTTTCCTAAATGCACTCAAAGCCCGGTTATACGCTATATGAATTATAATTCATTGGTTATATTTAATAATTAAAGCTAATTTGGAAAAATTAATATTTTTTAATTCTTTTTGATTAAAACTACAAAAAAAAACAAGTGCTTTGCGATTAATGCTCATAAATAAAGCGAAAGTCTGACAATTTTCTTCAACTGTGTCACTTAGCACGTTCTTCCACTGAACGATCGTCCGAATCGGGACGATTTCGGAGGAAGAAAGTGCCAAGGGTCCTTAGCACGTTCTTCCATTGAAAAAGTGACGAAAACGCGTGCACCTACCAACTTCGTTCACGAAAAATCTACGAAATCAAATGTTTTCTAAAAAATTGAAAGCTGTTATGTTTAAAGGAGGTAATAACATAATCATTAACACAAAAATCTCATTTTTTTCAGAAATGTCACTTAGCACGTTCTTCCACTCAGCTCTTCAATTGATGTGTCTCATTTGTAGGTGCTGAGTGCTGACTCCACTGCAAGGTATGTTGACCTTCTTAAGTATATGTTCAATGCATTTAGGATTCTTTAGTTAATATTCAAATAGACGCACGCTTGAAAGCACTCATTAACGCATTTACCACAAGGGACGAGATTGTGTCAATTTCTCACACGTGCAACCTCGATATACCATGAACACTAGATGGAGCTGATTTAACACTGCAGGAACTAAAATGCAGGGATTTTAGTAGTTTTACTTTTAACAGTTACATTATCTTTTGGTAAAACGCTAAGTAACATCTTTTGAATTTTCAGAAAGTAACTATAACTTAGTTACTTTTAGCGGTATCGAAATAATGAAAAATTTGTTACTTTTTCGTTCTCACACCGCTCTTTACAGATATTTTCGGCAATTCCGCCTTCTTCAGTTTAAAATTTAATTATTTAAAATTTAACTTTTAAAGAACGTTAAACATTCTTCTTAACTTTTATCCGATTTTACTACTTCTTTAACCTTGGTTCTCTTTGCAAAACCGTAAAACTATTAAATTTTAAATTTCTTTAAAACTTGAAATTTCTAAAAGTGACTGTAATTTGTTACTTTTCATATTAAATAACAGTAACTTGCTTTTCATATTAAGTAACTGTAACTAAGTTACTTTTTAAAAAATCCAATCCCTGCTAAAAAGAATTGTAATTAACTAAATAAGTTTAGTTTAGTTTGAATTATCGTCGCACCAGAGCTACACGAGGGCTATTGGAGACGGGCGTCGTATTTTAGAACCACAGTCAAGTGACGAGCCGACACCTAAGTTGGCACCCAACGCAACCGTTAAGGGCGACATCGTACGCAGCGTTGGGACTTTGGAGCGTATTTTTTAATGTGCACTCCCTCTACACGGGGTATTATCCGTCGGACATTTTTGGCTGCACGGGCCGTTTATAGGTCGGCAGTTATTTTGGCGATGCCCGGACCGGACCTTTCACATGCTAGGCGAGCGCCTAATTGACTGGGCTCCCCAGCCCTTAATAACTAAATAAAAGAGTGCTTATTACTTGGTACTCCCGACACAAGCCTCAGCGGCCGTAGCACACGAAAGGCGCGGAGAGCCTTCACGTCGAAGCCCTCCTTCATCAGATTGGACAGAGCTGTACTGATCACACTGCAACACAACACACACAAAAGCTCACTTAGTTTGGGCCCAGCTTGAACAACTAAATACAGTAAAAACTCCAATTATCTGAAGCAAATGAAGAGCTTAGTGGAAGAGCGTGCTGAGGGACAAAAAGTTAAAAGCGAGAAAACGAGCTTCAAAGTTTATCGTTTGCACTTAGATACGTTAAAAAAGATACTTGCAAAAGGTGAAAAAGTGGAAACTTATAATCGTTAGAGAAGTTAGTAATATGGTCATTGACATAAAAATCTAAATTGTTTCAAAAATGTCACTCAGCACGTTTTTCCACTAAGCTCTTCAAATATCAATATGACCTAACCACATTCGGATAATTAGAAATTCGGATAATTGGATTTAATTGAAGAAAAGGGTATATTTAATCAATTACAGGCCAGCGAAAGCTTGAAAGGCCGTAGAACTCCAATTATCCAAAGCAAATGGGAACAAACTACATTCGGAAAATCAGAAATTTGGATAATTGGACCCAGGTAGCACAACAGTATTGGCCGATGTCGTAAACAAGAAGTAAGGAATATTGGCTGAAGTCGGCTCATACCCATCGCCTAATGGACTACATTTTACAGACGCTGGGCAATATTGGTTTGGATCGATGTGCAATATTGGGCAATGTCAAGCGGATAACATTTTATCGATTATTGGGCAAGATTGCATTGCTGTTTTGACCCGTATCGACAAGGTTTATTTTTATCAATTAAATCGCGATAAAACAGCCTAGTTACACTTGCAAAATACTATAAGATTGCATTAAAATTAAGTATTGCACTTTTCGTAATTTCCGGAATGAAATCTCAAAGAACGGGAAAATCTGGTTAAAATCGGTAGAAAATGAATGATCGATTTCATCCAATAAGCTCCACGTTTGGCCGATACTCATGCGACATTAGCCAAAATTGTTGTGCTACCTGGGGAAAAAAGGGTATATTCAACCATCAATTACGGTGCAAACGTGGAAGCCAATAACAGTAGAACTCCAATTATCCACCTGGACCTAACCACATTCGGATAACCAGAAATTCGTATGATTGGAGTTAATCGAAATAAAAGGGTATATTCAAACAATTACTCCATGTATTGTTGGGCTGATGGCCGGGTGGAATTTTTTGTTCTGAATTTCGTATAATCAGTAACGCTTTGGATAATTGAAGTTCTACCTGTACTAACATATTTTACTTCAGTTTTGGATTTATAAAGTAAAGGTAGAAATGAGATCAAAAATGTGTATTTTTTAACCCTCAAAAGCTCAAATTCCACTAAATTGACGTGAACCTCAGCAAATGTTAAACTAAGTTTTTCAAAATTACTTGCAAAACCTATTTCTTAATAGCTAGTTGTGTGAAAAATATTTTATAACAAGAATATATTCGCAGGATTTTTTCCCCAGGAGCTTGGATGTTAGGATAGGCTAATACCACTCACCCTATGACTACTATAACAAAATCGAGGCCGTTCCATCCGTTCCGTAGGTAGGACCCCGGATGCAGAAACAGACCATACGCGATGATTTTCATGACGCACTCGCCGGTGAATATCACTAAAAATATATATTCTACTTTTTCCTGAAACATAGAAAGAATGCAACATGTGTTACGGTTAATGTTATTAATATGGTTATTAAGTAACCGGTCATACTTTATTTTTTACCGACTGATTACTTTAAAAAAAATTATTATTGTTCATAATCACTGGCCGATTTTAGTCATAATAATTTACCAATTACATTCAAAACAACTGACCAATTACATTCATAATAACCGTGTACAAAAATTGTTTGACTATCAACGTATCGGCCATTTACTTTCGTGAGCAGGTAAACTGCAGTATCTATAGTACCCGCCACCCTTATTTGTTACACTTTAGGGATGGAACCGGTATTTGAAAAACCGGTTTTTCTGAAAAACTGCCATCCCTAACGTGTTCTAATTTGGTTGGCGGCGAGTATAGACTTATGGCTGGTTGTGAAAACTCAAAAATAGAAAGTATACTGAATAACTGGGCAAGAATAGTCCAATTCAATTATGTCATTACTGCAGTTTATGCCCTTGGCAGATTTCATAACTGCAAATCCTCTTTTTGCTTGTCAGCTTATTAAAAAAAAAAACGTTCTTTGGAATTGAACAAATTTTTTAAAAGTACACAAAGGTAGAGCTTATCAATACCTAAGCATGCCAACAAGTTCTGAAACAAAAGATAAAAAATTGTGGATGTAGTTATGAAACAATCCATCCAATTTCCCATAGGTTAACTTTGGGGAAAGGCCCAGTGGCTAAGTGGTAGTGTTTCGCATAGCCACTCTTCAGGTCCAGGGATCGACCCCGAATTGGGCGAAGTTGACTCATCTTTTCATCCTTTAAGAGGGTCGATAAAATGAGGACCAAGCATGCTTGGGAACTAAATACTGGGGGGGGGGGGGGGGGGGTATGGGTTAGGCCTAGCAACCAAGAGCCCTTAGTCACGTAAGCTGAAATGGGCATGACAGGCCTTGGCCCACTAACGGGCTGTTGCGTCGAGGAGTTTAGTTAACTTTGGGGAGGCAAGCTTAGTTTTTTTAAAAATTTATGTCCACTTAAGTAAGCAGGCCTCAGATCGTTGAGAGTGAATAAGAAAAGGCTGCTCACCAATGTCGCATTCACACTGTTGGAGTCTCCATACGGGAAGGGCGTGAAGACGGCTAAAGCTATACAGTTAGCAAAAATGGTGAAGAGAATCAGGTATTCAAAAGGCCTGACCCACATTAAGGAAGAAATAAAAACAAGTTGCAAGTTAAAAATAACTCTATAATAAAGCAGACAAAAAAAACCCCGCTCATTTTGAGAGTGACATTGAAGTAACCTATGAAACTGCAGGTAGTTCAAAAATGAAAACAGGACAGTTCTTCTGTGGACAACTTACCATCTGAAACAACCCCATTCCTTCTACAGCCTTTTACAAACCCCTTAAGATGGCGCTGATTTAACTTTCCTTTATTGAAAAGATACTGTTATTAACTCCCAACTATTCCGTGACCCAGGAAATCATTGCAGCCCGGTATTTAATTAGATTTTTATTAATAAACCCCTGTTAATGACTTCATGACAAACCCACAGAATTTTGTAGGTTTGGTATTAAAGGGCTATGTATGCTGGAGGAGACAATATATAAATAGATTTGCTAACTTTTGATATTTTGCAAACATTTGATAAAATAATAATTCAACTATTCATTTATTTCTTTGTTACTTTATGTCAGTGAATGAAAATTGACTTTTCGACTGATATGAATAAAAAAAAGGATTACAAAATTATTTTCCCACAACAGTTTTTGCAAAAATGAGAATAAACTTTGTTACAACACGTCGGAAGTATTTTTCAAGAAATGACGATATTTCAAATAATATTCAATTTCAATCGGAATATTTCAGATGATGTAACGTTCATGTTTTCATTTTTCCGTGTCCTGTGATTTCATTGGTTGTTTCGGTTTCAATCTCAAAATGACCATCACGGATAAAAATAAACTTTTCTTTCTCTCTTCTAAACTTTTCTTCTCTTATGCAAGCTTTCTTTAACAAAGGATTTGAACAACCACCAGCACAGCAAGAAGTTGGCATTTTAAAAATGGAAAATATTCTTGGAAAACTCATTTTCGAACACCAAAACAGTAATTCTAAACAAAAAAAAATGAAAACGAAACTGCTGGAGCTGTTGTCATTCAGAGCGTGAAACAAGATCATTACAACAAAGGATACTTCCACTCGACGATGGTGATGCAGAGTGCGCGGATTGGGTTCTTGAGTCCGAGGCAGAAGAGCGCCCTCACCGGCCGCTCCACCAACTTCGGCTGCTTGCGCACCACGCGGCGACGCTCCGCCTTCTCCTTCTCAGCGTCGGTGGCGCCCAGAGCGGCGTCCCACGCGGAGCTCAGCGGCTTCTCGCCATCCTTCGAAAATATAATGGAACCTCGATTATCCAGAACTCTGTTAACCGACCGTCCCTTAGTATTAAGCAAACATAAAAAAAATTGCTAAATTTAGGTCATTTTCCGTTGTTCACAAAGAAACAGACTCAGAAATCTTCGGCGATCTAAAGTGAGCAACCTTTGGCGATACTGAAATCAGCAAACATCAGCAATTCAAAAATCGGGAAACTCCGTCGATTCTGATATCGCAATTCTTCGGAGATTCTTTAATTGGGAGAATCCGGCGTTTATGAAATCGGGGAACTGCGGTTATTTTAAGATAGCAAAACTTCGGCAACTCAAAAAAGTAACAGTGAATATCGAGTAATCCTAAAATTTTTGGGGAAAAATCTAGTTTGGATAATTATCCAATCTCTTAGATTGGATAGTCTAAATATCTTAGATAGAATAATTATACAATCTAATTGAAGTTTCACTTAGAAACGTAGAACTTTGATTATTCAAAGTTCTGCGTTTCTAGGTGTAAGCACGTTTACGGTCTTACTCTAGTAATCGGTACTCTAGCAATTATAAACACATGTCTGATAGTCCTAAATTTTTGGGAAACTCCCGGTGATCTTCTAAAATCGTGGGATTCCAATTGATACCTCTTCTATAAAACAAAAATAAATATGCTTTTCCCAGAACATCCCCCTCGGATACTTAAAAAAATACTACTAATTAAAAATAATTATTAAGCACTCTCTGTTTCCAGGAAATATCAATTTCAGAGAAAACTTAACACTAAAATCCAACTTTTACAATTTTCTGAGATTTTTGGAGTCTCTACAGTATTCATTCATTCATTCAATTGCACGACAGCCCTGGGTGGGCTTTTAGGATCTTCAGGTCTCTTTCAAGACAATTTACTTTAGCGGGGGACTTCCGCGAGGTCTAGTTCCCATGGGCTTTGCCAGAAATATTTTTTTGCAGCAACTATCATCTGCAAAGTCATCATAATAGAAACTAAAATTTAGGAGCCCCTAAAATTTGAATGATGGTCTAATGGTAGATCGGGTCCAGCTAAGTCCACACATGAATATAAGGATCAATGTACCTGCGGCTGGTTGTTGTTGTTGTTGGACGGATCTTCTTCCTTCGCTTCTTCCTCATCTTTTGGCTGGGAGCTCGCGGCTGAAAAAGAAAAATTAGGGGTTAGACTACTAACATGGAATGAACTAAATTGTTAGTTGCACAGTTAGTTAAATTGTTAGTTGCTAAATTGTTTATATAAATCAATCTTTCTCTCTCTAATACAGGGGCCCCCATAGGACAAGCGGGCCCAGGGCCCCGCTTGTCCTATGGGGGGCCCTGTATATATTATATGTGAAAGGGGGGCAATTTTTTAAAAAAAAAATCCAGTTCATTTGTTCCCAATCGGGCCGAAGGACCCCACTTTGCCTCTAGAGGCCCCCTATATATAATATATATTATATAAAAGGGGCCTACAAATGTTTTTCAAATTGAGGCCCATATATTCCTCATTGGTCCTTACTTGGCCTCCGGGGCCCAATATATTACCACATAAAGGCCTACATATTTTTCGAATTGGGCTAATTTGTTACTAATTGGGCCTACTTTCCTCTGAATCCCCCTATTAATGTATATTATATATAAAAGGGGTTTACATATTTTGTTAAAATTGGGCCCACTGCTTTTGGGGCTCCAGGACCTGATCGACTTTTTTGCAAGTGAAGCCGGTCCTGGATTAGCCCCCCCCCCCCCCAAGCATCGTCTCAGTCTAGTAATAAATGGGCAACTAATGGGCCGAGGTACTTATAATAGGCTACCAACTTGTATCAAATTAAAGGTTTTACCATAGATTAACCAAGACAGCGTAATTGTTGTTGTATCAAATTGCTATACTCTTGTAATGCAATACCCTTCTTAATCCAATATGGTAAAGCAATAGGTAGCATTTGGATTTTTTTTAAGGGTTGATTTGGGGGCCCCTTCAATTTTAAAGAGGAGGCCCCGTCTTCAATTGCCTATTCGATGATCGGGGCCTGGAGGGGGGGGGGGGGGGGGGGGGGCTTATATATTATATATAAAAGTGCAACAATATGTCTAATCAATTATTAATAATTACGTAATTATTTCTTTGAACACTAATATACATATAAATAATAGTTTAAAACAAATTTCATGCGTATTCAAGATCGTTGAAATGTTACATTTCTTTTAACACTAATATAAATATGAAAGTTGAATGCTTTAATTTTTGAATAATTTTCAGGGGCCCCGAATTCGCTGTTGGGCAGGCCCCAAGTGTAATAAGTATAGGGCCATTTTTAAAAACACAATAAGTAATAGATGGGGCCCTTTTGAGAAAACGCATAGGCTGGTTGCAGCAATTGCAAATAAGCTGATTACAAAGCTTAAGCTACAAATTAAGTTATTAAAACCGATTTTTTTGTGTAGTTCTAAAGAATTTTATAGTAAAAATAAATATAATTTATAAGAAAATGTGCACAAGAGATAAATTATGTTATTTCAGTAAAATTGGATTTTTCTGAGAAGTCTAAGTAAGTTTCGAGGGTGATAAAGGGGTATGTTTTTCGAGGGTGGTTTGATCTAAATATGAGGATATATTCTACAAAATATATGAGCTTGAATAGTTATAAGCAAAAAAGAAAATAAAACTATAATAATTTGGTTATGGTGTTATTTTGGTCAGATTTTTTAACCACGCATTTTGTAAGGTGGAAAACTTCGGATTTCTTTTCAGAATCTCCGAAAACATATTCGTGTATAAATTTTGATCACAATACATATATGACATATCATAATTTAACTCTCTTAATATAACTCCCTCAAAATCTTATATTTTGTACCCCAATTAAACTTAATAACTTAAATTATCTTTCTCATATATCCTTAATATCACTTAGTACTTTAACATCCCAACCACACCGGCGTAAAACAGTCACCTAGTAGTCATGTACTTAGTTTATAATTAGAGTTGTTTAAGATTAAAAAAAAATTTATATAAGATTTTATTTTTTAAAAATTAGCAATTCGCATTAAGCAATTGTTTGGCTAAGTAAACCACATAGTTAACAAGGGGGGGGGGGGGGGGTAAAGGAAAATTCCGGAAAGAAGGGGCCCATCCAAAATTAATAAAATAGGGGCCCCTAATGTTGCCAGCCCCCCCCCCTAAATCAGATCCTGGGTACGCCCTTGTATATATATAGGATAATTATAATTTACAAATATGGCTATCTCTAGAAAAAAACAAATAAGTTAATTCAGTTTAAAATAATAATGAAATAGTAAATATAAAATAATTAAAAAAAACTCCTGAAGAATGAGTAAGTGTAAATAATAAATGGTAAAATATGCATGTTTTATCGTCATTTGTAAATATTGCAAGACAGAACAGTTCATATGACGAATAATAAAACACGGTAGTGGGAAAAGGGTTGTGCAAAGAATAAATGCTACGCAGGTAGCATAACTAGTTATTCTTCTAATTGTATGAAATTTTATCAAATAAATTGATGTCACAATAACTTCAACAGATGTCCCTTTGTCAAATTAAAAAAAAAAAAAAACGATTGTCGCTGTCACTCGTCATTATTGAATCAAGTGAAATGAAGACAATAACCTGCAGAAGGGGGCGCCACCTGTTGAGCACTCGAAGAAAAGACAAGTTGAAGAAAAGTTGTTGCCAGATGTTACTCACGCTAGACAATACCGACGTTCGTGGCAGACGATTAAAGTGAAATTCGGGAAGAGAAAATAGGTCTCAGGATGACGTTCGTGGCAGACGATAAAAGTGAAATTCGGGAAGAGAAAACAGGTCTCAGGATCAAATAATTCTCAGGATGACCGTCATAGACGAGATTTCGGCCGCTCAAAAGAGTCGCAAACAATAATTAAGCAGTCAATAACGGTATTATTAGGCGATAAAAAAAGACAATTTTCCTCATTTATTTATTTTATTTTTCTTTTTTATTTCAGAATTTTGTTATTAATAAGCACACCGAAATATATTTAAATGTTGAGGAATATTGAATCGAAATATGAAATCAACTTTTTTCTTCCACCTCTACTTTTTTTTACAGAAGTGGTGTTGATTTTTAATATGCGTTTATTTTAATCGTTTCTTCTAAAATCATCTTACGCAAAATTACAAAGAAGCAAATTCGCATATTTGCATATCTTGAATTATTTTAAAATTAATATGTTCTAGTGAAATAGTAAATATATATTTTATGTGTAAATAAGCTACCGCAAGGTGTCGTTCTTTAAATAACTGTGTTTGATACTACATAATGTTTTTTTTTAATAACGGCGTATTACCAGCAGTAATATCTACTACTGTTTCTATTTTTCTCATAAAGAAAGATCAAGAAGAAATCCTTCGTATTTCTGGATTGTGGAAAAATTTGCAAAACTTTTAATTGATACACAGTAAATTTTAATACACTTTAAAACCTTCGGGAATTATAGTTATTTATTTAAAAAATTAAGTATTTGGCATGCGTAATCGGTATATTTTGAACCGAAAATATTTATTTATAAAAAATCTTCGTTACATGAGAATTATTTTTTTTTATAGACTATCTACCAACTAGTTAAAATAAATGTGATTTGTAAATAATTCTGTAACATGCTCAATGCTCAATCATCATCAATGTTCAATGCTTACTCAACTCACTCTTAAACAAGTTGCTCTAAATTTTAAAACTGCCAAAGGAATCACTGCAAAAATAGAGGTTGGGCTATCAGCCTTCGAAGAGCTAATGACACTATTCCAACCATGAATAATTACAGCTCTCAAAGAGATCACACCTTTCAGCCAATTATCTATACAAACATTGGGTTTGCCAATCTAAACGGTCTCAAAAAGCAACTGGAGGAACTTAGGCAATTTATTAACGGAACAAAACCTGGACATAATGCTTATTAATGAAACTCACCTACGCCCTTGTAACAATGCTAAAATCCAAAATTTCAAATTGTACAGAAAAGACAGACTAACTAATAGAGGTGGTGGAGTTGCGGTATACATTAAAAATAGTCTTAGAAGCACTGAATACATATTGCCCCAACTTAAAACAATAGAAGCATGCGCAGTCATAATTGAAAACGAAACTTTTGGAGAAATATTGGTGGTTTCTGTTTATAATCCACCCAATTCCAAACTGGTAGCAGACGATCTGGAGGCTCTTCTAACTCAGGTCTTCCAACCATACTGCTGGTGATCTCAATGCTAAATCCGATACCTGGGGCTGCAGGGCTAATAATGTCAATGGAAAGACTCTTCAAAAATTCATTTTAAATAAGGGCATTACTTTAATTGCTCCTGATGAACCTACGCACTTTCCAGGCACTTTATCCCATAGACCTGACATTTTAGATATCATGCTCCTTAAGGGAATTCCAAGCTTTCCTACATTAAAAGTACATAGTTCCTTGTCTTCCGACCACAGTCCGGTAACTTTCTCTCTATATGGCCTCACACAATCCCCTGAATCAATCAGATTTACTACAAACTGGGAAAAGTTTCACTCCTTCTCAAATGACAGTATCAAAATCAACCCTCCACTTCAAACCATAGACCAAATCGACACTGCTATAGAGGATCTTGTATTTAAAATCAAAAATGACATTGACAATAGTTCCAGACCAATAAATCATAGCAACAACTATAAATTACCCCAGGAAATTAGAGATGAAAGAAAAAACAAAAATAAACTTAGAAAAGTTTACAAAATAACCAGACAATCGGAGGATAAAAGCAAGTGGAACGAAGCATGTAGGCGAGTCAGAGCAATTATTGCTGACCACAAACAAACAACTTGGGAATGTACAGTTATGAAATTAACCACCCAAAATAATACAGTCTGGAAATTGGCCAAAGCATTAAAATCTAATCCTCAAAATATTGGCCCACTGCAAGGCCCAAACAAAATAGCTTACACAGAAAAAGACATGGCAGAAGTACTTTCAAATAGCCTTCATAACCAGTTTTCACCCCATGACAATCCAATAAATAATGATATGGTCGACAATGTTACAGAAGAGGTTCATCGATACCTAAGCTCTAAACCCAATGCAACTATTCTAAAAACTTATCCTGAGGAAGTAGCACACATTATTAAAACCCTTGATTCTAAAAAAGCATCTGGATACGATATGATTTCTAATAAAGCACTAAAAAATCTATCACAAAAGGTCATTGTAGTCATCACGAATATTTTTAACGCATGCCTCCAACACAACTACTTTCCGACTAAATGGAAAAAGGCCATTATAATACTGTTTAAAAAAACCTGGCAAAAGACCACTTGCACCTGGTAGCTACTGACCAATAAGTCTCTTACCCTGCTTAGCAAAAGTACTTGAAAAAATTATTCTGACTAGATTAAACACTTTCTTGGACACCAATAAGATTATCAGTCTCAATCAATATGGTTTTAAAAAGGGGCATTCAACAACACACCAAGTTCATAGAATAGTAGAAATAATTGGAAATGCCTTTAACAACAAAGAAACAGTGCGAGCTGTGTTTTTAGATATTGAAAAAGCTTTTGATAGCCTCTGGCATGAAGGCCTAATTATTAAACTTGTCAAACAAAACATACCAAAACCTCTAATTCATATCATTAACTCTTTTCTCACAAACAGATATTTCCAGGTTAGAATCAATAATACATTGTCCAAAGTCTTAACCATTAACGCCGGAGTCCCGCAGGAAAGCACCCTAAGTCCCACCCTATTTAATCTGTATATAAACGATTTCCCTACTCAGACAGACTATATTACAGCCCAGTTCGCGGACGATACGGCCATATTAGCCAAATCTAAACACGGTAATATAGCCTTTGACAAATTACAAACAGCTCTATATTTAATTGAAACTTGGTGTGAAGATTGGAGAGTCAGAATTAATGCACAAAAGAGTGTCTCAGTCCTCTTTAGAAAGCACAAAACATTGACGAATTGCGACACCGATCTTGAGATCTTTAATACTGATATCAAAAATGAGCCACATACCAAACACCTCGGAGTACATTTGGACAATAGACTCAGCTTTAAAGACCACATTAAGCAAACAATAGCTAAAGCCACAGGTGCCAGCGTCAGTCTAAATCCCATCATTGGGAAACACTCCAAAATGTCCATTAAAAAACAAGGTTTTACTTTATAAGTCAATGATAAGGCCAATTTTACTCTACGCCTCTCCAGCGTGGGCCGCTGCTCGCAAGACACAGACACACAGACACAAACTGCAAATATTTCAAAATAAAACCCTGAGAAGAATGACAAATGCTCCTTGGTATGTGCGAAATAAGATCCTTCACAGAGACCTTAATATTGATTTTATTGACTCAGCAATTCTTTCCGCTTCACATAATTACAAGACCTCTATTGATAATTCTGCATATGAGAACCTTAAAGACATTATCTCTTACGATCATTCAGTTGAACAAAAATACAAACGTTCATGCACCGTTTCATCACGACCCTTCTTGGTAATACCGTTATGACAGTTAAGTTTTTCCTTAACTAATATTATTTTTACCCTGACGACAAGTTTCACTTTGACTAGCATTGTTATGTCCAGTGCTTAACGATATGTGTTCATTGTCCTTTTTGCACTTTTTTGGTGTTCATTTTCATCATTGTTTTATTTTAGACAAGCCTATCGCTTTGCCCTGGGGTCTCTCCTACGGGTTTTCCACATTATTTTTATATGGACTTTTAGTTTACCTTTTGGAAATCACAAACGCTCTCCCATTTTGGGGTATCTTAGATGGAGAAGTAAGGACGCTTCGCGTCGATACTTCGTATTGTTAATTCGATCTCCGATCTCCATTACTCAATGAGGGAGCATTTTCAATTTGATTTTAATTTAAACTTGGTTTTTTCTCAGAAGCTGAGTAACTACTAAAGTAAAAGGAAGCAAAACAAATGTCAACTATATCAGTTTAACCAATTGAGTTCGCTACTAAGAAAATATTATTGAAAATGGGATTTAAAAAGGGTCTGATATTCTTCCTTAAACGAAAAATTTCAATATTTGTTAAATTATTGTTTTGAATACAACGTAGCACCAAATGGGTTTTTGAGTGCATGGAAGAAGCAATCAAGGTTTCATTTGGCAAACCGGCACGTGGCCAGGGCCCCCACTTCAAAGGAGCCCCCAAAATGTGTTTTAAAAAATGAAGATTGAGGAAAACATTTGCCAAAATTAGTTTGCAACAAAAAACAATTCTAATACCATTGGACCTAGTGTCATTGATTTATCAAAGCGAGCCACTATATTATTATATATATTAATTATGCCCTGTTCACGTGATAATTAAATAAATATGCCAATAATATATATATTCAAAAATAAAATATATGTTATATATGCCCTGCTCATGTATGTAAAAATATGATATTATATGACAACATGATAGGTCTCTGATTTCATATCTTATGTAATGTAATAAAAAATAAGTAAAGTATGCTTTCATTACTTACATGCTTACAGTCATGTATTTCGGATAATTGTTAAAGTTTATTTATGTACAAATTTAAAATTAAAAAAAAATCACGTTCATAAAAGCACTTCTCAGAACAATTAGGGGGAACGCATGTTTTAAACCCTTTCACTCCAATCAGCTTGTGATTTTTTTTGTTTACCTCACGAAGTTAAGCTCGCACTTATTTACCGGTAGATGGAAGAATCATGTCCTTTGAAGAATTAAATGTTTTGTTTTAATTAAATAAAAATTTGAAAAACACGGTAAAATAAAATTCACTCTGAAACAATTTTAGGAAATAAATTGACCCTAAATTCTTCACGCTTGCATTCTTAGATGTTTAAAAATTGATTTTAACTTTTTTTTAACAAACAAAGTTTTGAAAAAATTATTGTTATAATTTATTCAAAAGTTACAATTCCAATTTTTCCCCCTTTAATTTTAAATTTAAAAAATTAAGATTTGCCCCCCCCCCCTGTTTTTTAAAATTTCATTCTGGATGCATATGAATCTATTTCACAAATTTTAGATTTTAAGAATAAAAAATATTAGTTGGAACTGAAGAAGTTTTAACTCCTTCAGTTAAGAAAGTTATTTGTTTACAGTTCAGTTTCTTGTCTTGTCACAGTGGCAAAACATGTCGTCCAGCTTGGGGGTATTAAAAAGCTTGAAGGGTTAAAAAAAAAACATAGCCTCGTCTTAGCGATATGATATTAAAAAAAAAACTTAATTAAATTGGAAAACGAGAAAAAAAATTGAAACGGAGAATACGACGTCATCCGAGTAAAAGAAGTTGCCAGCCGAAGCCCCGTGGAAAGTAAAAATTCGATACGTAATAATATTCGATATAAGTAATAATAAAAAAATTCACTTTTATTTCGTCTGCCCGGTAGCGGGGAAAAGCCGTCTGGTATATACATAAAAAATGAACTCAAGTCACGCAAGTATTTTCTCACGAACTCGGTAGTGCACCTAAATATGGATCAGTGTCAAGCTTTTTTTTGGTGGTGGTGGGGGGGGGGGGGGGGGGCTTTTTAGTTTTGATTGGGATGACGTCGTACTAGATTAGAACTAACCACTTATTATAATGGAAATTTTTCAGATGATGTAACGCTCTTGTTTTCATTTTTCTCCGTACGGCGATTACATTGGTTGTTTCGGTTTCACTCTCAAAATAACCGATATAGATGAGGAAAAGACATTTAATTCTATGCAAGCTCTCTATAACAAATGTTTTTAACAACCAACAGCACAGCGAGAAGCTGGCATTTAAAAATTTTAATAAATGAAATATTTTTAGAAAACTTTTTTTCGAAAACGAAAACAAAAGTAATTCATGGCACAAATGAAAACAAACCGTTGTAGCTGTTGCCATCCATGACGTGAAACAACCCCATTAAAAGTCAAAGAAATTGTTCATATATTTAGTGTTTCCAAACATTATTTTAAAAGTTTGTATTTGGGTTTAAATTTATTTCAAACATGAAAAAAAAAATTAAAAAT
>CM033275.1:3125494-3172505 GCA_019343175.1 Oedothorax gibbosus | reverse complement strand
ACACATGGGCTGATGACGTTGAGGTAGGCTGGGGTATCAGGGTTGGCAGATGATGCATTGGGAAAGACAACACAGGGCACGAGGCAGGCTGGGGCATCAGAATTAGTAGCTGATTCATCGGAACAGGCTGCTGGGGCATCAGATGGGGTGACAGTAGGGGAGACCAAAGCAGTGGGATTGACCGTCTCTGATTCAGAAAACCAATTTGCAACATCTTGGTTCTCCAATTCAAAGAAATTGTTCAAATAAGAAGCAGTCGTGTTTATTTCTAAATCCCCTTCAGGTGTGGGAATTCGAAGTCTTTTTGAAGCAACACCAACATCAGAGTCTGAAACTCTCTTGGAATCCATGATTGAGATGTAGTAGTAGAGGATGATCCAAAAGCAACTAGTAAGGTTTGTGAGTTGCAATGTCTAATGTTCAACCATTCACTCAAGTTTAAGCTACACATACAGCGCCACTTATCACCCTTCCATCGGATTGGCTACTATAGAATAACACACGGCCCACCTGGGTAACAGCTGCCGTTCTTCGTGGTATCAAGATGTTGGCACACGTATAAACTGGTATGTACACGACCAAGGGAATCGAGATGAATGTTTTCGTAAACATGTTTTCGAATACCAATAAGTTTATGACAACAACAGTTCCGTTTACAAATTAATTACAACAACTACAAAATATTGAAACGTATAACTACACAATTCAAGTAATTTGAGTATTTTTTTCTGAAACTACTTCTTAAAGAATAAATATAACTTTGATTCAAACTCTTAAAACAGAAATCAAACGAATTGTGCTGCCTATGGTTAGTCAATTTGTTAAAAGCATTCACCGCAAAAATATATGGACAAAAACAATGGTTATGGGGCTGATGCCACCTCTTAATGATTTTTCAAAAAATAGGTACATATCAGGGTCAGTTATTAATTCTAGTTTTACTTTCGTCATTTTCAGACATGCTTGCCAGGCTAATCCTGCAGCTGTAAATACATGGCAAGGATCAATTTCATAATTTTTTAGACTTATATTTCTAAAATTTTCAAATATATCTGCAAGCAATAACACATCGGTTTTGACGTAAAGGTCGTGATAGTCACCCAATGTGTGTATGCTTGCAGTTCTCCAGACAGTTTGCGCGTGAATGTAGTCTTCTTCTGATATATGCTCTTCTGTTAAGTCGTTGAAGAAATATTCCCTTGAAGGAAGTGATGTTTCTTCAAACTTATCAAACGAGTCCATATATGAGTAAGGATACACCCCTTTCCTCAGTAGCAGTTGAAGATGTTCTTGAGGAATATGTTCCTGAGTAATATTGAATTTGTTACTTTCCAGATTTTTAGTGAGGGTATCTAGAGAAACATTCATGAATTGAAAGCTGTCGAGAAATTGCAAATTTCCAAGGGAAAATGTCATATATTTTTGCATGTTATTTGGAATGCAAGAAATTTTTTTGGATTTAAATTTTCCTATACCACTCATTAATAATGGACCATCATAGTTACGTAAATTATGAAAAATAACAGGAATTTTAGGGGAAATTTTAAAGTTAATATTGCATCCGTTGTGGGCGGCACCTCTATATAATCCCGTGACATGATCATGGTCACGAACACGGTCCATTCCTAAATGTTTGTCACAAATGTGACAGTTTGTTTCTTTTTCAAACTCTTCTTGCTGTTGCGGTGTTATTACCATGGGTTTTGGATTTTTTAAAATTTCTTGTATAGCCTCTTCCTCAGAAACCATACAATTTAGAAAATTGTCTACTGCGTTCTGTCCTCTGTAGACAACGGGAGGCTTGGTACTTTTACCATCGGGTCCAACCACAACGTATGCAAAACCACATGGAACATGTTGTGCCATTTTTTCCGTGTGTGAAACATTGTCATTATTGTTACATGTTGAGTATTTAACCAAAATGCATTCAAAATCTGCGTAAATAGTGTATGGAATTTTAATTTTAAAGTTAGGATTCGAAAATGTTAACCATTTCTCTTTTTCAGATGGATAAAGTGTTCTCTGTGGTGTGTGTTCTTGACAATACGATTTGTGTTCTGCAAGTAATTTTTCGTTCGAAAACCTGTGTAAACAGTAATCACAATAAAAACTTTTACCGTTATGTCTAGTTAAATTTGACAATAAACGGGTCATGGACTTGATGTAACAATAATGAGATCCTTGTTCATTTTTAATCAAAAGTAGGTTTACATGATTTTGGAATCTATGAACACTTATTTTTAATGGAAAAATTTGTTTGTTTTCATATGCATAAACATTAACAGAGATTGAATTTGCCTTTTCAAAAGAATCTATTTGTTTCAACTCAACCGGAAAATTTAACATAATTGTGTTTAAAGTGTTTTGGTGTGGAATGTAGTGAGAAACGCGATGTGCATTTTCATGTGTTGGATAAAAATGGCATAAAATGCTCCAAAGAAAACACTTTTGGTCATCATTTTGAACATTAATGATGGCATGTTTGTTTTCTAAATACTTTGGAAGAGGAATATAACTCGAACCCATTAAAGGTTCGTATTGGCCAACATTTAATTCAAATTCAAGAATGCTCTCTAAGACCCACCCACTTCCTAAACCTTCAAACGCGTCGTAAGAATTTAAAATTTTTGTGGTCGCAATATTTATCTGTGAACTTAATTCATTTTCTTGCAATGTCATTATACAGCTGCTACGAAAATATGAATTGCAATATTCCATGTCTTTGCCATGGGCAAGAGATTTTCTTCCAAAACGGCATTGCATCACACCATACCATTTGGCAGCCTTCTTTACACGAATAAATTCTATTATTTTCTCCCTCCATTCCTGTTGACAATCTTGTAAAAATACTATAGGTTTGTTTTTATTATTTGAATGGGGGATAATTGAATGGACCATTAAAGGGTTGGTAACGCAAGAATCTTCATTATTGTTTGGTGGTTGATTATTTATTTGGTTATTGATATCGTTAGATATTTTTTTCTTTTTACTATCTCTAGCACCAGAGTCTTGAGCTTTTCGCTTACTGCAAATCTTCACGTGGTCATTGTATTTGTCATTTCTATGGAATTCTTTTTTGCATAATGTACAAGTTTTTATGTCTAATTTTAAATGAGTACTTTTCACGTGTCGATTTAGATTGCGTTTTGACTTGAAGGTTAGCTTGCAAATTTGGCACAAAATAGTTGATGATTCTGACAAAACCTAGATGTTTAAAGGGAGAAAAAAAAATTTAGTAACCTGTAAAGGAAATACAGCGTACATAAAATCTGTTTTTAAAATTATGACTTACGCTTCCTTTATTTATGGGTAGATTTCCACCTGGAACCAATCGGCCATTCAGTACATTCATGTGGGATGGTCCAGGTACAGCTAAATCTTCACGTTCCCCGACCGATTTTTGCTATAGGAAACAAATGTAATCTTAAAATTAATATTTTATGTGCCTGAGTATTAGTTTTTTAGACTTATTATGTCATTATACAGCACTTGTATTGAAATATTTTCTTGTGCTACAACTTTTCGTGTTAACAGTTTACTAGAAGTGTTGTTTTCTACTAGTACCTAATACATATAAAGCTATATTTTTTATAACAAATATCTGAGAAAAAAATAAGATGGAATGTCTTTTATTTATTTAAACATAGATTTTCTTAAACACTGATTTTTACTTTAAAAAATTTACTTTATAACGTCTTTTAATTATATATTTAACTTATATAATATTTAAAACTTAAGTCATTGGCTATATATCTATTGGGAAGGGAAAAAAATATTAAAAATTAATCCAAAAAACAAAATATACAATTTCTTAAATGTTTTATAGATAGTATATCATTCTCGTATAAAAATGTGCAATGCATCCACTTACCTCGTAGGTTGAAATTGATACAGCCGTCCTTGGCACTAATTTGACTACTGACTATAGATTATTTACTTCAACTTTCAAGTTACATCTATTTTCAAAGACAAAAAAAAAACTTACCTGATTGGGAGTACTGATGTGTAATTTTTCATGCCGCTTCAAGTTGTCTATTCTCGCGTACGTTTTCGAACACACTCGGCATGTATATGACTGCGATGGTTGATGTGACTTGATGTGTCTCTTTAAGTTTTGTTGACATGTAAACTGTTTTTCACACACATCACATTTCTAGAAAAATATGTATATATAACTAAAATACAAACAATTATCACAACAACTTTGAATATTAATAATACTTTCACTGTGAAACACTCTACTTAATGATTGAATTTTAACTTTGGTCAAATATAACACCTTTTCTGTAGAAGAAATTGAAGAGTAAAATATTCAAGTAGACTGTCTTAAATTTTAAGATTGAAACAACTTACATGGGTCAGTCTTTTACGAAGAGACTCATCACCTTCCAAATCTTTCACTTCACTCATCCATTTTTCAACCCAATCATTTGAATACACATCCAAATCCTATTTAAAAAACATTTTCATAAAAATAATATATATATATTATTTTTATGAAAATGTTTTTTAAATAGGATTTGGATGTGTATTATATATATATACATATACACATATATACACATACATATACACATATATACATACATATACACATATATACATACATATACATATATATACATACATATACATATATATACATATACATATATATACATATACATATATACATATACATATATACATATATATATACATATATATATATATACATATATATATATACATACACATACACATATACATATATATATACATATATACATACATATATACATATATATATACATATATATATACATATATACATATATATATACATATATACATACATACATATATATACATATATATATATACATATATATATATACATATACATACATATACATATACACATACACATACACGAGTACGCGAGAACGATGCATTCTAGATATTACTTTAGTGGTTGAGTAGAGTTTTAACGTTATATCGCTTTTAATATAGTTGCGTTCTTTCTTGAGTCACGGATCTCCAAATTGGTACTTTTGATAAACTTTCAATGAATATCCCTGATCAATCTGTTATGATTAATTATTCCCAATTATTTCATATAACTTGTACATTAGTGATGTTCATTATATAATATACATATAATTTGAAAAAATTAATATTAAAAAAATATTTTTTTTGTGATGTGCTACGTAGAACCTAGAAGCGTGATACCTGCGCTTAGAAGAGTATATGTTGTCTTCAATTTGGTAATAAATTTTTTCAAATAAAGTCAATAATAGTTTGATGTTCAACGTATCAGATGTGTCGGGTAGGTACATATATTTTCCGGCTTGTGTGCTTGATCACAGACCCGCTTATAAGCCTTCGTCAAGTAAGACAGACACAGAATTTTTACTGACACAGATAAAGGAAGTACACCCAGGGCGAAGGCGGGAATCGAACCCGCACCCGTTAAAGCGTGCAGACTACTAGCATAATGGTCCGCGATCCAAACCACTAGCCCATCCGGGCCCCACGTATCAGAATCTAATTCACCGTTATAGTCATAAATTGAAACGAAATAATTGACATTAGTTGCATTTTAGTCGGTTTTCCATAGCGAGGAAAACCACTGATAATCTGGACTTCGAGCTTCAGTTCAGTGAAGCAGAGAGCAACGATGTCCAGATCAAGCCCTTAAATTACCTTATTACTAAAAAAACTGGATTGAAATGAGGAGCAAACATTCAAAACCCAATATCTCCAACTTTGACCTAAACCATATTTGTTTATATGCTTCGCGGAGCTAACTACATCCTGTATGTTAATGTTTAAGTGCAAAAGTGGCTTAAGTCAAAGTAAGAGAGATTGGGTTTTGAATGTTTGCTCTTCAAATATAAACCAAAATTATTTTTCGATTCTTTTTATACAAAAAAAACATTAAATTTTAAAAAATATTTTTTAAAATTTAAAGTTTTTTTTTTAATTCTCGGGGCTAAAGCGTTTTTAGCTAGTATAAGTTTGAGTCTCATGGGGGGGGGGGGGGGGGAGGGGCTATAGCCCCCTTTAACCCCCCCCCCCCCCCCCATAAATCCGCCACTGCTTAGGGCACAGACAAAAATTGAGCCAGCTCCCGGTACAATGCACCGACTGTTAGCGTAATAGGATGCTATCTAAACCACTAAGCCACCCGAAATACATTTATGCACTGGAAAGGAAGCCATCGAAACTTGCTTTCTCTACAACTCAACTCTAACTCAGTGAGCCTTGGTCAAAACATAGATATAGTGTCAAATTACTATATAACGTGTCAATCTTCACATAATTTGATATGATAAATTGAGCTTTGAATTATGTCGAGTCAACAATCTCAGATATACAAAGCATATTTCCAGCCGGGTATTGACAAGAAACAAGGAATAATTCCTCGATCTACGTTATATTACCAAAATAAAAAAGGGCGCACCCACGCCGAAGAAAACAGCGTTTCTTCAATAGAAGTAAGTCAAAAAAATTTTAATATAAATTTTTGTCTCTATTTGTAAATTATTAACAATTTTAAATTTGAATTGAAACCTTCAACAGAATCATTGACTGTCAGTTTTGAATTGATGGTATAGTCATGAAGTATTTCATTTTTTGTATAAACAACTAATGATGACAATCAAGGTAGTAACCCCATGGACAATCTGGGGGAAGTTTCTACAGGAGGGGAGGAAAGATTCACTTATTGAAGTAGTATTAATAGTATTATATAATTATTTAAATTTGTCATGTCGTGATCCAATAAAAAATTATCAATGTATTGTTAAACTATACTGCTAAACAAAATTAATTAACTGCTACACAGATTGATTTGTGTATCGATTTTAGCAATTTAATTGGCGTGACGTTGATTTATAAGCAACTGATTTTCTTTAACATTTTGCTACAGCTTTCTTCTGCATTTTAGCATTTTTACTACAGCATTTTTTGACACAGGTTGATCCCTGCTTGGTACGATCTTTGTTTGGCATCAACTGACTAACACAATTAAGGCTCTTTTCCCTAGGTGTCATTCAATGATCTTGGCATCAACTGCAGTATGACCAAAAAGTAATGTGTTGAGAGATTTTGAGAATATATTTTTTTTAAATTTAGGAGTCAACGTATTGTGACACAGTGTGAATGAAAGTTTTGATGCCCCCATGGATGAGTTCAACGGCGTATGCTTACTTTCTGCAGCAGTTGATGCAAGTTTTAAAATTTTTTGACCTCCTTATTTAATGGACAATTCCCATATTTTTTAAAAACTACTAAAAATACATTTTTTTTTATAAAATAAACAACGCTGATTTCAAATATCCAGGTTAAAATGTACACAACAACTTGTGTTATTATATATTCAATGTTACAAATCGTCAATTTTTAGTTCTTGTTTGAATCGTTCTGCTATTGGCTGAGTGATTGTGACGTACATGTACACTAGGTAGCGTTTGTTTACTATTTCAGTCATTGGGATTTTTCGATTCTCCCATGCTTTTTTACGGTTCATTTTATTGCTGTATAGTTTTCTTATCTTTTACGTTAATTTTCTATTCTTGTTTATCTTCTTTTAATATTAATTTAATCATAAATTATTATTTTTTTAATAAATAATTTTAAAAATATATTTTAAGGGATACGGTACCCAAAACATTATTTTTAGTAATAATAACATAAACTTGTAAAATAGTGTTTTTATATAATGTTTACCCTAAATAAACATTTTCCAGCGATAAAAAAATGTTTACAAGTAGTTTTTTATTTTTTTAAGTCAAATTTTTTAACTTTTTTAAACACTCGGGGACTAAGCAGTAGCAATGTGCCATTATTAAATAATAAATACAAACTTACTGCATTAAATAAAACGAAAATCAAAAGTTTTTCGAAACGATTCGTGAAATATCCCGCCTATCGCTATATGCAACTGAGGAGTTTTGGTCACGTGTTATGTACATGTACGACACAGTCGATTCCCCGCGGAACGTACTGATTTCGCGCGCTTTTTAAAAGCCTAACTTTTAACTCAAATAAAAAAATAACTACGCATCGGAGAGCAAAAATTTTTCGGCACGTATTTTGTCTCGCCTATATACGTCGAATAAGAAAATAATCAAAAAAATGTGGGAATTGTCCATTAAGCAATATTTCAGGCACATCCAAACAAGCATATTTTAATATTTGCTTGTGTTATGGAGAAATTTCCTCACTTACCGCCCCCTTAAAGTAAATTAAAGAAAGTAATAATTTATTTTTTAAATTTAGGAATCAACTAACTTTGACAAAACTCGGAATGAAAGTTTTAATCCTCCCATGGATGAATTTGAAGAAATAAGCATACTTTCTGCAGGAGTTGATGTAAGTTAATTTTTTTTTACATTTGTTATTTAATTTAATTACATTTAACAAGCATAATTTTATTCATGGATGCAGACATGTCTAAACTATAACCGTTTGTGAGCCACATTGCTAATAAGAATACTTACAATCTTTAAAAAAAAACTGAAAATAAGAATTAGATATTTTTATTAAAATAAATTAACTCCTTTTTGCTATTAGACAAGCATGGTTTAATGTTTGCTCATGTCCTTAAAGTTTAATGTTGAAAATTTTTTAGAATATATATATATATATATATTTTTTAATTTAGGAGTCAACAAACTTGGACACAGTTGTGAATGAAAGTTTTGATGCTCCTATGGATGAGTTTGAAGCCATAAGCTTACCTCCTGCAGGAGTTGATGTAAGTTTAGTGTAAGTGGTGTTTTTTAGGGAATCATCAGTTATTGTTTTTAGTTGAATACTTTGAAAACTCAGGAGGCATTTACTTTTTATGATAATTTGTTTTGATTCTCGCTTTTAATTTTTACTTTGAATCCTTCTGAATTTATTCTTGAAAAGTATCTATACACAATAAGATAAAAAATTTAATATGCACATACTTCTAATTTTTCTTGAAACAAAAGTTTTCTACAGCCAAAATTAGTTTCACAAATGAAAACTTGGATTGGCAAAAAACAACTGCACAGTAGAATTCGCAGTTATTTTTGCATATTAAATGATGAACAGTATCAATAAATATAAAACTGGCATCAGGAGAAAAAAAAAATCTCTTGTTTTTAAGGATTTTTTAAACTGACCTATTTTACCCTGTGACTTATTTTACTCTTCCTGACCTTACTGGGATAAGCACGTCCCACTTCTTTAGTTTATGCCTCTAACGTCAGGAGGGAATAAATCGAAACAATTTTTTTATGTTGCCTCTACTTACGCAGATATATATAATCTATGTTTTTCGTAAATGAAAACAGTTATTTAAATCTTTCAACAGTTAATCAAGTTCCCTAAACTTTTCATGGGACAAATATACCCCCACTCTACCAAAATTCTTCAGGTGACAGTGGGACAAATATGAACCACTTTTATTTCATTAACAAAATAGGCAATTAACTTTCTGTTTGAAGTTGGGTTTTTTTGTGTACATACTAATATTTTATTATGATTTACCTTATATCATTGCTGGATTTTTGCTGTCACATAAAGGGTTATCAAACTATTTTTTTTGTTTTCAGAATCAGACAGAAAAAGATTTCCCTTTCCCTGATGGCCATTCAAATATTGAATACGAATTCAGAAACTGTATGAAGAAAAAAGATGCCATGGCTATGATTTTAGCATTTGCATTAAGATTTAAAGTTTCAGACAGTGGAATTGAAAGCTTAATCAACATGATAAATGTCATTGTTGGTCAAGAGTTGATTAATAATAGTTTGTATCTTCTGTTTAAAAAATTTAATGCCAATAACCAAATTGTTAAACCACATTTTTTTTGCCCTACTTGTTTATCATTATTAACATCTGACAAAAAAAAATCATCAGTTTTTTGTAATGTATGCCAAGTTGAAGTTCCAACTGGGAATATGGAAAAGTCATGTTTTCTAAGTCTGTCCATAAAAACACAGATTGAAAATTTGATAAAATCTGGAAAGATTAATCTTGAATTTGTTTCAAAGTTTAATGAGGGTGATGCCGACAGAAATTTGTCTGATATTAATGATGGTCAGTTGTACAGAAAGTTTTAAAAAAAATCAAATTTATTCTTAACTTACAACTTCTCAGTGGATGGCGTTGCTGCCTTTAAAAATGCAAAAGGCTCTTTGTGGCCCATTTTGCTTACTATCAATGGATTGGAGCCAGAAATTAGATTCAATAATGTGATCCTTGCTGGTTTATGGTTTGGAAAAAAAGAGCCTGATATGAATCTTTTTTTGGCTCCATTTGTTGAAGAAGCAACAGAGCTTGCAACCAAGGGCATTTCTGTCGAACCAGGTCGAACTTTGCACGTATTTGCAGCATGTTGCTGTTCAGATAGCGTTGCACGTCCCTGTCTTCAAAATTCAACCCAATATAATGGATATTATGGATGCTCATGGGGCAAGCATCCTGGATATTTGACAGGCAATAATCCTCAATCAAATATGTGTACCATTACACCTTACTTTTTCCTGATCGAACTGAAAAGGAAACTGTTAGACTGATGAATCAAGCAACATTGAATGATTCTGCTAAGCGTCAGCGAAATAGTATACTTGGCATTAAAGGTGCTTCTCCGTTGCTCCCAATTCCATACTTTGATGTTGTGAATGCTTTTGAACCCAATTCTATGCATGGGATTTTTTTAGGTGTTACGAAACAAATAGTAAATGCATGGTTTGATTCAACAAAGAATGCAAATGATTTTTATGTTGGCTCTTCAGATTCATGTTTGGAAGTAATAAATGACAGAATCAAACAAATAATCATGCCTCGAAATGTTGGAAGAGTTCCTCGAGCCATTACTGAGAGGAATCTTTACAAGGCTTCTGAGTGGCGCAATTTTTTGATATATATGTGTCTGCCCGTAATAAAGGGGTTGCTTAAAGAACCCTTTTTCACACATATAAATTTATTAGTAGCAGCTGTAAGAATTTTAATAGCCAATTCAATTACTTTGAGGATTTTAAAGAAAGCTGATGCATTACTTTTAGAATTTGTTTCGGGCGTTCAGGCTTTGTATGGGGATGATTTCATGACTTTCAATGTGCACCAGATGCTCCATTTTACAACCAGTGTTGTTAATTGGGGACCTCTCTGGTGCCATTCAATGTTTGTTTATGAAGGGTACAATGCGAAACTTCTAAATTTTTTTATGGGCACAACAGGTTTGAAAAGCCAAATAGTAAAACGATTTTTCATCTTGTTCAACAACAAAAAGCAGTAAAACATCCTTGAAAGTTGGCGAGTACCAACTTTTTGGTGTCCCAGTAGAGGTTATTTCCTCCAATTTCCCACCAAACATTCTTGACTTCTTTAAAAATGAAGTTAAGTTTTTCAAAAAAATGACCAGAAGCAATTTGCTTTTCACAGTCCATCAGACAAAAAAGCAATTTAAGACTTGTGATTCAGTAGTATTTACTAATTCAGAGGTGGGTGAAATTGTTTTTATGGCAGTGCAGGAAAATATTAAAGTAGTTGTATGCCTTAATAAGTGGGATTTAATTTTTCCACTATATCAGAATATAGAAGATATGGACATAGTAGAAAAATCTGACACTTTTATTTTAATAAATGCAGATCAAATAGTTGGAAAGTGTGCAGTTTGCAATAATGATAGCTTTCTTTCAGTTTTTAAAGTGCCTTCATCTTTTGAAATGAGGACTTGATTTTTATCAGTCCCTTTTGAAATCTGTAATTTACCACCTAAAAAAACAAGCAAAGGGATGGGGGTAGAAAGTCCTTTTGAGGCTTGCATTGTAAATAGACCGACTATTGAAGCATAAAATTCATCTTTTTTGTATTTTTTGTCATTGGGTGATGAGTGAAAAGTACACGTTTCATCAACTGCTGTAACAATTTGTTCCAAGTTTAATATAAATTTCTTACTTGAATATTTTTATAAATCTTTAGTGAGCCAATGCTTAATTGTAGTTTACTTTTTTATTTTTTTATATTTTGATGTATAAATCACAAATTTAAATATGTATGACACTAGAAGATCTAGACCACAGAATTTGTAACATAAAGCTCGTCCGCGATAAGAATGAAACAACTTGATGGTAAACCTTGCAGCAGAAACAATCAAAATGTTATCTTATTTTAGAGTGTAAGTGACCTATTTTCTGCTGGTGGTGTGACAATTTGCATGTTACAAATTTCTTGCATTAGTTTAGCCATTCGAATTGTCTCATTCTTATCACACACTGTAGCACTGAGTTTGTTATTTTCATTTAGTATTAATATAATTTGTATTTGAAACATAATATCGATCAGTTCTATTGTATAATTTCAATATTTCATTTGTAAATTGCTTTTCTTGTAATAAACATACTGTATGAATTATTCTTGACAGTGTATCTCTCTGCCAATATAGATTAAAATAAATTATAAAAAGCTTTTAGTAACTTAAAATTGCTAATTAGCTTCATATACTCAAACACAGCTTATTATTCTATTCCATTATTTGCACGGTCATTAAAAGTAAATAAAAACTCATTAAAATTACTCGGTTATTAAAAAGGGCCTTAAAATCATTATTTTTTACTGTCGGTCATGAAATTTCAAGCATATATTCCTACTTTTTTTTATTTGTGCTGAATGTAAGAAAATGGCACAGTGAGCAGATCACCACATAGAGGGAAGTTTTCAGACTAGTCCTACACGTAGAAAAATTGCAAAAGAAGAAAGTTTTGAACTTCCATGTGACTCTCCTGATTGCTAGTTGTATAGCATTTTATGCTAGTTAGTATAAAAAAGCAAAAAATAGCTTGTCAGGGTAACTACCTCAGCATGCTTTTGAGAAGCTTGCAGTGCTAGTTAGCATTATATGCTAGTTTTATAGTATAAGATGCTTTTTTTCTGTATGGTAGTTGTATAGCATTGTATGCTAGGGAAGATAGGGATAAGAGTTTTTGTCCTAGGAGCTGGAAAATTGGACAACTCTGTTGATGATGAGCCCTTCTTGGGAGAGGGCATCTTTTATAGTCTCGGGGTCGGTGTCGCAGGGAAGCCCTTTGACTACCACCTTGATGAATTTGGAGCTGCGGATGTCGTGACGGAAGTGGCCGGTGTTGTGGTCCCTGATGATGGCTAGGATGCTTGCTTCCTCCTCAGCTGTTCGTGGAAATAACTTTACGAACTTATGGAAGGTTTTGCAACCTATGCTGCCGCCTACGACCTCACGTACACGCAGGCAAATAGAGTCACCGATTTCTCCTCCGAGGAAGAGAATCGGATTAGGTTTGGGTGCCGCCGGGGATGGGGCATCCGGGGTAGCAGTCCCTGCCGACGGAAATTGGGCATCCGACGGCAGCTCTATGGACTCAGCCAAGGCTTGAAACTGATTGGAGACGGGGATGTTCGCCACGGCTTGCGGCTTTGCATCGGTCTCCATCTGGGGTGTCTCCGGCATCGACTCCACGGCCATAGCTTTTGGCTTTGGATCGAGCTGAGAATCCTTCCCAATTTTCATCAGCGTACTGAAACCATTAACCGCCGCAATCCTTTGCAGCAGGTAGGACAGATCAATTTCATTCCCTCGTCCTGACATGATGAGAGTAGGTCTGTGATCAGAATGTGATGGTGATCGATGTGATGAAACCACATCTCCGTCATCCTTATATACGACGATAGGTTTTGTAAGTTTCCCATCTGGGCCAATCACGATGTAGGAATAACCACATGGTACGTGGTTCGCCGTCTTCGTAATGCCGGGGAGCGTGTCGATCTTGGACACCAACGTCTCGAAATCAGCATAGATGATATAGCCGAGACGCTGCATGTATTTGTATTGGTTGAATGCCAGCTTGGCATTCTCCCCGGACGGCATCTTGATTCGCTGAGGCGCGTTAACCACAGTAGGGCAGGTGATCATCCAGCCAATCCTGACGCATGAAACGATGAAGACAGCGGTAACAGTAAAAAGTAGCTCCATTGTAATTGGTCAGATGGGACAGGAGGCGGCTGATACTTCTAATGAGGCAGTAGTACTGCCTTTCCCCATCAGTGATGAGCAGGAGGTTTATGACATCCTGGTGGGTTTTCTTGGAAATATGCAGTGGGAAAAAAAGTCCTTATATTCGTACCCGTAGACGTTGATTCGTAGATTTGGGTTTAATTTCTCCACTGCATAGACTTTAGAGGGAGAGACGGGATACTGGATACCATCCATGTTAATCTCCTGCTCATATGGCTGGTACTTGGCAACACGGTTGGCGTTGTTTTGCCAGTCGATGGGATGAAGGGCGCCCAAACCACCAGAGGAAACACTTCTGGTCTTCGTTCTGGATATTGAGCAGCGCATTCTCCTGCTTCAACTCACTGGGTAGAGGGATGTAACTACTCCCAGCCAAGGGTTGGTAGTCTGCGATCTTTAGCTTGATGTGGAGCACACGATCGAGAATCCAATCTGAACCTGATTGGATGAACTCCTTCATCGAGCCGTCGATTTTCGTGAAGGCTTCCTGAATATGTTGGGGGATGGTAGTGACGTCCAGGTCAATGACGACGAGGCTTCTGAAGTATGGTGAAGCATACCCCATCTCTCCACTGGCATCCTTCCTGGACATCCTAGTCTTCACGATGGTGTACCATTTCAACCCACCACTTGACACCAGCTTCTCCTCTAAGGCACAATGGTATGGGGGCAAGCGCAAAACAGTGTGTCCAAAACTTGACGCTAACTCATCTATCCGATATTTAGTATATTTGTCTCGAACTAATGCTACCAATTCAAGTAATTCAGCTTTTATCATGGCTGGGGTCCATGAGATTTGTTTAGAGGTTAACCAAGACTGGATATTGGCTTTCTTGGTTGACGTGTTTGGGATTTCCTCTTTTAATACGCTATGGTAAGGAGCATTATCCATAACAATTACGCTGTTGGCATCCAAATTGGGCAGCAATTTCTTTTCAAACCATTCCTCGAAATGAGGTCCATTCATTTCTGAGTGATAGTATCCCGAGTCCTTTTTTGCCTTAAACACTTCTTTTGCTTCAGAAACGAAACCCTTTTCACTACCTGCATTGGTAATAATTAGACGGGAACTTTTTCCCGATGGAGCTTTAAGTCCGGTAGATAGACCTTCGAGAAATGCCTGTTTAGGCGTCTTCACGGTTTTGTCTTGCCAAACTTTACTTTTAGTGTGTCCAAAATTTACCAATCAAAATTTACCATCAAGGTAGTAAATAGCCCTACCTTTCGAACGATAATTTTTTATGTCTCGTAAGTATTTACGCCTCCATACTTGAATATCCTCCCTTTCTATTAGTATCGATTGCCTAATTCGTTTACGAAATTCAAATCTTAAATCGTGCAAAAGTCTATTTATGGCTCGACGAGAAACATTCGGCAATTCTGGGTCTTCATTGACTTTATTCGTTACTTTCAAGGCAGTAGGAATTTCATTACTCTTAAAAAAAAACATGCACAATCCGCTTTATGTTGGAAAGGGAAGTCATACTTCACCATTCTTGTAATTCTTTTTCCTGAACGTTTTTTACCAGGTGTAGTCAGGCATTCTTTGCTTTTATACTCAGCATACGTCTTATGCTGTTAGTAGAAAGGCTAGTTCTCTTTGTCAAGATGTTATCACTCATCAAAGAATTTTCTTCCTTTAATTTGTAATAGACATTCACCGATATTACTTTTTCACTACTCTTTAAAGGCTTCCCTTTTTTATGGAGTTGAAAGTATAGTTTCGATTCGTTTTTGAAGGAGTTGCCATTTTATTAAACAGCAAAAACAATATTCGAACAAGCAATAAAAATACGAGAGATTAAATATACAAAAGAAAAATCTATAAAACCTCTAAAAATTACGAAATTAAAAATCACTAAACACAAAGCACTCAGAAAATATATAAATCTAAAAAAAGCTAAGGAAACAGTAACTATCGAAATTAAAGAGCGAAAAATTAACTAATACGAAATGTAGCTACAGTAACAGAATGATTTCCTCTTTGTGAGAAATCCAAGACGAGAGAAATTTCCAATCCCAAGAATGTCAGTACCCAAGACATTTGTTTATACCAACCCCTGAAGTTTATGACGATTCGGGATAATAAGAGGGTGCGATGAAAGAATTACATGCTTCAGAAGAAAAGCGGTGCAAGTTTTAACCAACTTGCCCTGCTTTTTTCTTCTTCTGAGGAATAGTTATATTTTAATTTATTACTGTGACGTTCAACAGGTTCTAGGAACTCGTGTGCTAAATTTAAAGCCAGTAACACTTTTATTTTGTGTTGTAGAGAGAATTACAGACAGACCAATGTTCAAAAACAACTTTTTTAGAATCCGCACCCTCCGTTTTTATCTGTACTACACACTTACACCTACTAAGAATTTCTGTAACAATAACCCATAAAACTGTTAGAAACAATTTGTGTGAAAATAGTAACCTAGAATTGTCATTTGTATAAGAATAATAAACTTTCGAATAATTGTATACTATGTGTACAAATATTCAAATGACAACATTACTACGTAAAATATCATTCGATTATAAGTTTTTTCTTATGCCCAATATAAAAATTTGGTGGAACATTACTCCGTAAAACCGGTGGCAGCATGTACTGACACCAATATTGTGGAGTAAGCGTTCCATCAAATTTATATTGTAAAAGTGGTTTCATAATTTATTGTTTTAGCTAGAACTGTACGCACTCTTTACATCCAAGGATGAAAATCAAATGTAGTAATTATTTTTGCAAAAAATTGCAATTTTTTTTTATTATAACTGTATTAGGTTATTTTTAAAGGCGAAAAATAAGAATACATCACAAACATATAATAAACATGAGAGTTTAACTTCTTATTCAAAATTTTAAACCATCATTAGAGTGTAACACCGCAAAAAAACGCCAAATGTTTTTACGGTATTGTAAAGTGTGAATTCCAAGTTTTTAATTGAAATTAAAACTGAAGTAAAACCTTGAGAAAAGAGATAAAAAAAACTGTACAAAAAGTTTTTTAAAAAAATTTATTAAAAATTTTAAAAAAATAAGAAAATCGAATTGATAGTTGGAGATTTTTTTCTAGCCCTTTATTGAAAGCATTAAAAATATTTCTGAAAACCGAGAAACTGTAAAACTATATTAACAAAACTAAAAAATTTGAATAATGTACATCACAAGTTTTCACAATTCGTACAGTGCGACTTAAAAGTTACAAAGGAAATAAAAAAAAATTGATAACTTATATTTTCCATTTAAGGAAAGAATTATGAATTGCCTTCTTTCTTAAACAAAAGTTCATTTTAATCGCCTATTACACAGTGAATTATGGTATAAGGAAAAAAAATCAGCTGCCTCTGTCATAATAAATAAATCCGATCGAGACGGCAAACATAGAACGCGAAAAAGAAACAATTAATAAATTTTAATGTTCTGTATACTTTTGTTGTGCATTTGATAAAAGTCACTCAAGCAGTTCAACATTAAATGAAGTTTTAATTAAAAACAATTAAAAGACAGCTACACGTAAAACTGAAACATTGTTAAAACATTCTGCTGGCTTGTTTATGTTCTGGCACTTTTATAACAGGAAGCTAGTTAAGTTGAGTTGTTTCCACATCACAGTTGATTTAGTTAGATTACTGCACTAGAACTTCATAAACAGATATGACAGTTTGATTTAGTTTATATCACTGTACTAGAACTACATAAATATCACAGTTGGAACATATAATCTATATTTCAATACTTCCCCTTAAATTAAAAGAAATTTTATCTTATAAAAATTCTTAACAAGAAATTTGAAATATATCCAGAACCGCAAAAGAGAACAATTTCCAAAACTCTAAAAATGAAACACTTCTAAAAGAACTCAGTAAATCCCTGAAATAGAACTAAAAACACTTAGACAACCAAACAACAATTATCAGCTTCACCTATAAACTTAAGACTCCCAACTTGTTACAAATCATCTGAAGTCTGGGTGAAAATAAAGCCTTTGTAAATATATCTGCCAACTGATCAGTGGTAGTTATCTGTTCTACAGAGATCTCTTTCTCCAAAACCTTTTCTCTAATAAAGAAATGTTTATCAGAAATATGTTTTGTTCTTCCATGAAATTCAGGATTACTTGCTAATCTCAAAGCTGAAACATTATCAATAAAAATTACAGGATTATCTATTACAAATAAAATATCACTAAAAAGTCTTTTAAGCCATATAAGTTCTTTAACTGCTTCATTTGCTGCAACAATTTCTGCCTCTGTTGTCGATGTAGTCACCATAGATTGTCTCTGACTAGTCCAAGATATTGCTTCTCCTGAGTGTATGAACACAATACCTGTAGTAGATCTCCCAGTCTCTGCACAACCCCCAAAGTCTGCATCGCTAAATCCCTGAAGTACACCTGGGTTATCACACTTGTACTGAATACCTGTGGTTTTGGTTCCTTTTATGTACCGCAGCACTCGCTTTACTCTCATCCAATCTTGTTTGGAAGGATTTTCCAGATGTCTTGATAAAACACTGATGCTGAATGCTAAATCTGGCCTTGTTCCAATCATAAGATACATGATGGCACCAATTGCTTCTCTATAGGGAAATTTTTCATCTGTGTTATCTTCATCGTTAATATCTGGAGGTTCTCTCAAAATAGGTGTCTTTGCAGGTCTGCACATTTCCATTCGAAAACTCTTTAAAACTTTGGTTGCATATGCTTGTTGACAGATGCTGATTTTTCCATCATTTTGACAATTTATCTCAAGACCCAGGAAGAATGATGCTGGCTTGTATGTGATCTTGAACTTGAGTTTAAGGTTTTCTAAAAACTCCATAGCAACCCCTTCATCACTTGCTGCCACTAAACCATCATCAACATAAAGAGCGACCAGCAGCTTCTTTTCCTTTTCTTCCTTTATGTAGAGACAGGGATCAGCTGCACTTGTTTTGAAACCCAAAGATGTCAAATAAGTGGAGAAACATCTGTTCCAACATCTAGGAGCCTGCTTTAACCCATATAAACTACGAAGCAACCTGCAAACTCCGCCTGAACCATCATTATACCCTTCTGGCTGTTTCATGAAAATGGTTTCTTCTAATTCGGAATAAAGAAAAGCTGAACAGACATCAAATTGTGAGAGATGCATTCCTTGAGAAGCAGCAACACTGATCAACGAACGAACAGTCTCAAGCCGGGTTACTGGGCTGTAGATTTGGTCATAATCAATTCCTTGACGTTGACTATATCCTTTTATGACCAATCTTGCCTTATGCTTCTCCACGGAGCCATCAGGATTTCTTTTCGTACGAAAAACCCACTTACATGGTAAGGCTTTTGCTCCAGGGGTAAATCTTCAATTTTCCATGTACGATTCTCCTTTAACGAGGCAATTTCTACATCCATGGCTCTTTTCCAATCTTCACTTTGACTTCCCTGCACTGCTTCTTGGTAAGTTTCAGGATCATTTTCAGCTGATGAAACATACGCCTCTGCAAGCATGATGTAGTCTTCTAGACGAACTGGCCTCTTTAAGGTTGAACGGTCTCTAAGAATTCTACCTTCTATCTGTCGACCATCTTCACTGGCACTGGAACTCTGATCTTCACTATTTTCTTCGTCAGCTTGCCCTAGGCCACTTGGGACATCTTCAACTTCTGATTCTTTTTCTGTTTGAGTTCGATGATCAGCAATGGGAACCGCCACCCTCTCACAGCTAGTCAAGGACTTTTCCTGAAAAGTGACATCACGAGATAGAATCACATTTCTGTGCTGTACTGAGTAAATTCTATACCTCTCATCTCCATCGTATCCGATCAGGTATCCTTTGACTGCCTTTCTATCATCTTTCGACGCCTCTGGGAAGGAACATGAGGATAACACACCGAGCCTATGATGCGCATATGCTTGATCCCTGGTTTCTTACCCAACCAAAGCTCATAAGGACTGACGTTTGCAACAGAAGAAATACCTGTACGATTCAGAATGTAGACTGATGTTTGTATAAACTCTGCCCATAGAAATTTAGGAAACTCGATATCTTGATTGGAATACTTCATGGTCCTGGCCATTTCAACAACAGTGCGGTTTTCTCGTTCACTTGAACCTGCCTGTTCTGGGGTATAAGGAGCTGTAAGACGAAAGCTGATTCCCTCTTTCTCCAGAAGTTCTCTAACCGCCTGACAGTTGAACTCTCCTCCATTATCAGTCAAAAGTTCCCTTATGCAGTGTCCTTGACGCTTTGCATGAGCTAAAAACTTTTCTAGACCTTTAAATACCTCAGATTTATGCTTGAGAAAATATAAAAAGCGAAATTTTGAAAAGGTATCCTTAAAAAGTACAAAATATCTGTATTTTCGAGCAGATTCATCAAACGGACCACACACGTCAGCGGTAATCAATTCACCTGGACTCTGGGACTTCTGCCTGGTACCAAACTTCAACCGGTGTGCCTTTCCATAGATGCATGGTTCACAAATATCTCTATTTAAGGTTGTCTTGATATCCATTTCGTGTTCTAGAAGAGAATGAATGTGTTTCTTGTCCTGGTGACCCCAACGTTCGTGATATAACTGTAAAATAGAATCGTTCACTGTAGCTGCATGGACTTCAACTGGCTGCTCTGGAACTAAAACTTTCATATGTGCTTTGTACAAACCCCCATCTCTTCTGCGAGTACCACTCAGGACTACTTCCTGGCCTATCTTTAATTTGCACTCTCTGGCAGTAGACTGAAAAATGCTGTTTGGGTTTTTGTACTGTGCTGCTAGAACTGAAGAAAGGTTCTTGTTAATCTCTAGAACATACCATACATCACGGAGAATGTTGTTCTTTCTTTGGCCTTTTTCAAAAGTTATGATCTTCAGTGTTCCTTTTCCTATGGCAGACAAGATTTTCCCGCCGGCAGCCTTTACGCCATGGGGGGATTCAAATGTTTCAAAATTTACAAAGCAGTGACTTTCATTTGTGAGGTGCCTGGATGCACCGTTGTCAATGAACCAGTCGCTGGAAGTTGCTTCTCCCATTTGCGCTTCTTGATGAACAACCAGCATGGAATTTTCTAATGTAGAGTTCCCAGAAGCCTTGCTCGCCTAGGCCTTCCATCAGATATCCACTTCCTGCAATTTCGGACCCAGTGACCTTTTTTCTTGCAGTAGTTGCATGTATCAGGCTGCTTTGTTTTCTTATTCAGTGCTGTGTTTCCCATTCTTTTTCCTGCTTTCAGTGAGCCAGAATAATTTGCTAATAGTGCTTCCTGTGGCGCTTCTGAACTGCTTCCTCCTCCTAATTCCCTTTCAAATGCACAAAGTTGGGATGTCAGTTCATCAATGGTCTTCTTGTCTTCACTTAGAAGTAACCAACTTGATTTAAAATGTCGAAATGAAGATGGTAGAGTGTCGAGAATCTTGCAAGCAAGCAGTAAATCTGGTAGCTTTGCTTGTTCTTTCTTCTCCAGACCTTGGTTCAACTCATTCCAAAGATTCTTCAATATAGAAAGATGTGAAGCAATGTCGCCTTCAACCCATTTCATTTGAAAAAACTTTAGACATACTGCGTATAGTTGACTTTCTGAAGAAGCTTCAAACAGGTTTTTCAACTCTTCCCAAACTTCTTTCGCATTAGTGAAACGCATGACTTTTCTTAAAGTATCTTCACTCATAGCGCTTGTTAGAGTGAACATGGCTAAATTATTAGCCTTCTTGTATGCTTCCAGCTGTTTTAACTCGTCGGATGTGGCGTTCCTGAGAGCTGAGGTTTTTCAAAACGCCCCTCTACAAGGTCCAGCACGCCGGGATTCAAGTCTAACAAAAACTTTATGCGATACTTCCACAAGGTCCACTGACTCTCCGACGACAGCTGCGGCATGGCAATTCTACTTGAAGACTCCATTCCTACGCCGGATTAACTTTCGCGCTACGCCCAACTGAAAACTCGTACGTCACCACTATTCACTGACATTTTGAAAACGTGCGTAAAACCATAACCTAATAAATTTTAATGTTCTGTATACTTTTGTTGTGCATTTGATAAAAGTCACTCAAGCAGTTCAACATTAAATGAAGTTTTAATTAAAAACAATTAAAAGACAGCTACACGTAAAACTGAAACATTGTTAAAACATTCTGCTGGCTTGTTTATGTTCTGGCACTTTTATAACAGGAAGCTAGTTAAGTTGAGTTGTTTCCACATCACAGTTGGTTTAGTTAGATTACTGCACTAGAACTTCATAAACAGATATGACAGTTTGGTTTAGTTTATATCACTGTACTAGAACTACATAAATATCACAGTTGGAACATATAATCTATATTTCAATAACAATGATCCGTTGGTTGGAAACTTGTAAGGTAATATTTACATAAATGATCTGAATACAATTTAACCAAAATACACTTTTCTATATGATAAAATTGCCAAATTTTCTCATAATATTCAAATCTGTTAGACTTTAAACGAAATTAATGTTTTAAGCAAGTTTTCTAGATGGATTCACAAATAATTTATGGAACTCTTTACATCCGCGGACGGACCTTCTCCATAGCATATTTCTATTTACCCTACATAGGTTGGCCAGGAGTATAAGTCAGCACAAGACGGTGGAGGGGATTCCAGCCATGGAGTCAAACCCGAGCTGGCTGATATGTCGGAAGTGGACCTGAAAATTGCCTGCGACACGTACGTACAAGGATTAGCTAAAAACTTGAGGATCATTCCTCAAAAAACCTTGGGTCAAAGCTCAAAACCTGCTTGGCATTTTGAGAGGAGAAAACGGCTTTCTTCGTCTTTTTTCAAAGATATCGGCAGTCGCAGGGCCTCCACCCCTTGTACAAATTTGGTGAAACGAATTGTGCACGGTTCGCATGTGAAAACTGCAGCCATGTCATACGACCACCATACGGCAACGATATTGAACCGGTTGCTCGCCGAGCATATGAACACATCACCGGGTCCACCGTCACGGAATGCAGCTTGTATGTACACAGAGAAAGCCCTTTCCTCTGCACTAGCCCAGACGGTTTGGTGGGGGAAGATGGTCTTATAGAGATAAAGTGCCCCTTCACAGCTAAACATGCCCCTGTGTTGGATAAGGATTCATTAAAAATCGTTGGTGTTCAATTTCTTTAGAAATTGCATCCTTCCCGAAATAGTTAATCCAAGACACCCTAGGAAATAACCTATAAGAGAACCATCTAAAAATACTACGGAGTAATACTTCTGAACCTCCTACTTGACTTCCAATTGTTTTAAAAATGTCTTTTATATTATGAGTTATTCCACAAAACATCGCCCAGCTCAAAATCTTCATGTCACAGAATTCAATCTTGATTTTTTTTCCTAAATACTAGAGACAAATTTATTAGACCCGTATTTTTTTATTTTTGCAAAATTCCAAGAATTAAAAAAGTTATGATTTTTTGAAACCGAAAAGTGAAGCCGAATTTTTTCTCATTTAGCATTGCGGTCTATGGGAAATTGAGTATTTTTGAACGGGTATAACGAAAAAGGCCAACCTGGGAACTATAATTTTTTTTTATTGAATACTATTACTAATGGTAACATTTTGGTAAAGTGCGCTGTTGTTCGCAAAACTCCTTCTACTGAATTTTTTTTTTTCAAAGTCAGAGGAGAATAACATTAGTTCCAATGGAGAAATGGGTGCAATAGGTTTGTGTATATGAAAGAATATGTGCAAGCGATAAGATTTTTTAAAATTAGGTAATAATATTAAAATTTCAAATAGTCTAGCAAACATTTTTAAAGCACTTTGTATTATTGAAAAAATGTAAGACTTTGCCTCCTTTAAAATTTTAATTTATATATTATTGGGAATATTTTTTATTATAAATATCTATTCAAATTTGAAAGGAAGAAGAGATATTTTTCAATGAATGGACGTTGTCGTGATGCGTTAATTGCTCTTTTCAATCACACACCACTCCTTCCACAAAAAGCTTTCCCACGAAGTTTACAATCTTTTAGAATGGTTTGTAGTTGGATAAGTGGGGCACTAAAGCCATAAATTCATTGGATTTCGGACAGAACAACAGTTTGAGAGTCTTGTTGGCGACGACGCAACAGGAGGTCCCAGCAGTTCTTCCAAGAAAAATGTCTACGGCAGGCACAGCACTCATACAAAAACTGGAGAGATCTACTAATTGTTTTTATAAATACATTGTTTTGATTATACTATTTAAATGATTGGTATTTTAACATTTATTGAGAGGATTTGACAACTGAATGAAAGGATTAAAAACTATGGTATGTGTTTAGGATAGTCAAGAATTAATTAGAGTATTTTTTTTTTTTTTAAGGAATTACATTTTTTTTTTGTGATCAGCTATTTTGTATATTTTATTTTTTTAAGCTGGAAGGGAATGGGTTAATTATGGAACGATACCTCATACAAATTCCTAGGCCGGCGACTCCAACACGCGATTAGCGAGAGAGAGACATGGAGTTTTCCTTTTCATAAACAAACACTGAGTGCCTTCACTTCAGTTGAAGTACCTCCATTCGCGGGTGGCTTACTGGTTTGGATTTTTTTTTGATGGGCAAATTTGGTTTAGTTGAATTAGCTCTGGTTTGGAGTAAGATAGGTTTCGGTTCTCGATTTGCGATGACGGCAGGTGCGTTCTAAAAAATGGATTTGGTTTGACAATGGATGTAGGGAAAATCTATTTTATAATTTGTTAATTTGATTTCTTCATTAAATATTTTTTGATTTGATTAATTAAACATTTTTTTTTGCCAATTATTTTGAACAAAGTTAAAGATTATAGTTCTTTATCATAGGTTTAGTATTGTGTGATGGAATCTTGTACTGATGTTTTGTGACTATTTAACTCACATGCAAAAAGAAAAAGAATTTTACAATAACTTTTACAGAGAGACAATCTGCAACAAAAACTGATTGCAATAATTCTAGGGACAAATCAAAAGTGATTATATGAACTAAGGAACTAGAAATAGTGATGAACTTTGCCCTTCAATGTATTTTTATAATGAATTATAAATATGATTTTTTTCAGCTAGAAGATATGCATACAACTACTATGTATTTTGATATTGTGAATCTACAACATATGGTTATACTTTATGCTATACTTATTTCAGGATCTTTGAATGAATACATTATTCATTTGTAATTGGTAGGGGCAATGCTTGAATAAGGTGATGATATTTTTATTTTGGCTTTTTTTTAGATTTTATTTGTAGGATTTTTTTCAAAAAAAAGGAAGGGGATGTTATGTCGTGATGCGTTAATTGCTCTTTTCAATCACACATCACTCCTTCCACAAAAAGCTTTCCCACGAAGTTTACAATCTTTTAGAATGGTTTGTAGTTGGATAAGTGGGGCCATAAATTCATTGGATTTCGGACAGGACAACAGTTTGAGAGTCTTGTTGGCGACGACGCAACAGGAGGTCCCAGCAGTTCTTCCAAGAAAAATGTCTACGGCAGGCACATTCTCAGGAGGATATCATTGGAAAGAAGAAATACATTAAAAAAAGTTCGAACATATCACAGAAGTGAGAGACAACCCCACGCGACACATCACTTTACGTCACAACCAATTGTACAGCAACTGCACGCCTACGAAGGGATGAGGGGATGGATTTTCGACAGAACAACTAGACTTTACTTCATTCCATCAAAAATCATGAAACATTAAGCACAGAAAATAATTGGCTTACTCTCGCCCCGCAGCGCTTCTGAGCGCAAAACTTTAACGCTTACATTCATACCTAAGACCCTCAACTATGTCTTCGATTCCTGGATCTTTGCCGATGTCTGTCTTACTCTGAATGCCTAAGTCCCTCATCTATCCCCTTGTTTCGCCGGATAAACTCCCGCTGAGGTCCAATTCCAGCGGCCGTGTTCCCTTAACGCAACCCGGATGCCAGACTCGCCCCTGATTTGGCCTTCCAGCGCCCGGATACTCACCGCTTATCTCCCTGCAGACCTGTACAGCTCTCACTCCAGTTGTAAACCCCTTCATCTACACTTCAAACTGTGAGTTATATTTTTAAATAGTTACTGAATATTAGGACAAGAAATTCCATTATTTTAATTGTCTCATTCCGAATATCTAAAGTATTTTTTTATTCGCCCTTATTCATCCATTGCCCTCCCCCCAAAAAAAGAATTCAACCATGATTTATTTTAAATATGCTTTTAATTTAATTATTCACTTGAATAAAATGTTTTCTTTTAATTACAAAATTTTGCCTTTTCTTTGAGTAGATCTAGAGTCTATTTGTAGTTATTTTTAGGGAAAGGAATGATAGAATCTGGAAGGTTTACGGTCGCAATAAACCGAGTTATCAATATCACTTTACATTTAAAATCACAACGCAGGGTACTGGCCACTACTTGACTTTAATTAACACAATAGTTAAAACTACATTGCGACAATGGTGCCTACAGGATTTTTTCCCCAACTTTATTGTTTTAATTTTTGTTGATTTTGATTTCGATTTTTTTACGTCATTTATTATTCATGCCTCCCAGACGTAGGCAAGCCAACCCCCCAGAGTTGCAACATTTAAATTTAGACATGGCGCGCAATAACCAATACGTCTCTTTAATTTCAAATTTTGATGGGGAATCTTCCGAAGAGTGTTTATTTTTTTTGAGCAATTCGATGAAATTGCCAGACTCAGTAATTGGGGAGAAAATGAAAAAATCGCGATATTAAGAGCGAAGTTAAAAGGCAGAGCCTTAAAATTTTTAATAAGTGACCCTGGACTCATAAATCTACGAGATTACGATCACTTAAAAGCTAAATTTTTAGACTATTTTAATCAAGAGACAGACCTAACAAGCAGACAATTACAGTTTAATAACATTAAACAACGCTAATCAGAACCAGTCCGTGATTTAGCTCAAAGAATTATTATAGCGTCTAACAGTTATTTGGGAATTTCAGAAGTAAACATTAATAGGGAGACAAAACAAATGTTAGATAAGTTGAGATTAGCAAAATTTGTGTCAGCCTTAAATATTGAATTACAAACAGATGTGCTTAAAAATAATCCGGAAACATTTGAAGATGCCGTAAAAATTGCCACTAATATTCAGAGTGCATTGAATAGCATTATGGGGCTTAGAATTAATAATTCATTAGAAGAAACGCGTGACACGACTTCCGGAGCACAACAGGAAATCAACGAACTGCGGCAACAGATAAACAATCTGAGATTTCCAAGCAGTAACGCCCAAGTCCACCCCGAATTCTGCCACTTATGTGGTCGCAGCAATCACCTTACAGCGGATTGTTATGTTTATAAGAACCTGTACCAAAATCAACAAAATCCCCAAAATTTATATCAAAACCAACCCCAAACGCAGCTCCACCAAACTTCTCAAAATCAACCCCGCCGCTTCAGAAATGACAGGCCTTACAATCAATAGAATTTCAGTCAACAAGTCCGGCCACAAAATCAACAATATCCACAAAACATATTCTAAAGTTATCCCAGACCCCAAAATCACAGACAAAACGGATATCAACAAAACTATCGACAACAATCACAACAAATAAACACACATGAAAGATCTCTTCCTCAAATAAATCAGAATTTTAATGCTAGACCGCAAACATACACAAATACACAGCAGAATGTACAACAAGAGAGGCGACAAAATGATTTCAATCCAAACCAAGAAGAAAATTATTTCATGCCAAGGCGAGACAATGTAGTAAGAAGCGATTCAGATTGCAACATCCACAACAAGAAAATTCTTCACAACATATGATATCACAAGAGCAGCCTTTTTTAGAGGAAGGCGCACACAACACAGTCCAACTTGAACTTAATCATAAATGACTCACTAATCCCAACGGACAACAGTAATCAAATAAATTCCGAACAGTTACCCACAGTGCAAGTAAAAATTGGAAATCAATTATTAGATACTAATATTGCAAAAACGATATCAAATAATAAATATTTGATGGATTAAAATTATCTGAAGCATCAAATAGTAATCAATTAAATCGTGATGAGAAATTAATAAGTAATAATACAGCAGAAACCATTTCACAAGATACACGAAAAGATGATAGGTTAGAGGCAGTAAAACCGGAAATTACGAGTGAGAGACACACAATTAAAACTAATATTGATCCCATAAAAACTACAAACAATAGGTCCCAAAATAAATTACAAAAAATAGAAATATGTAGCGAATTAAAGTTGGCTAAAACTGTAGAAGCCAGAACCCCAAATAAAATTGACGCGAAAATAATAAACATAAAAATGCAACGGAAATTAACTTATTAAATGATAAAACACGTGACGGGCAAATAATCAGTTCAAATAACAACTTTGCGGAGCAAGCTGATCACAATTGTTTTGATTGCGAAGATAAAGTTGCCGAAAATTTAAATTTTCCGCGGCAAAATAAAATGAATGAGGTTTTACAAACTGAGGGTATGGATGATACGATTGAAAAGTTATATGATGCGGCGAATAACATTAAAAATATTGCGATGCAGGAAGAGCACAAAGATTTACAAAAATTGAAACAATGTGTTGAAGAGAGTATTTCGAAATTATCTGTAAAAATTTGTGATGTGATTGCATTAATTTTATTAATGACGATTATTGCAGGTAAAATATTTGGCCATATAATAAACAAAAGGAATTTTATATGCGTTTTGAGTATATTACGGTTTCATGCGAAAATAAAATTAGAAAACAATGGAAAAATTGCTTGGAAAAGGTGTTACAATATATACACGAGTTAAATGATTCAGCGGATATGATGATAAGATATAAATTATTGCAAAAGGAATATAATAATAAAAATGATATTTTACAAAAAAAAATGCGCTAATTAACGACTCATGGAATAATAATCCTTTGAATAAAGAAACCATTGATTATACAGACAAAATAAAAATTCGCAAAATAAAAAGTCAAAATAAAAAATTATGTAATATTATATGTGAGAATGGAAAGAAATCTTTCCCATGATAAGACTTCGAAATTAATTAGTAATGATGATACAAGCAATTTTCATAATGCAAACTATTTAATAAGAAATAATGAGTTATTAAATACTATGATAGGTTTTAATTTGAATTGTAGATATGTTTGGGATAATTTCAAAAAGAAAACCTCAATCTTTGATAAAATAAGATTAAATAAATCAAGTATATTAATTATGACGTTAGAATAATTTTCAACTTGTTTTATAGATATTGATAAAATATTGCGAATTTATGTTTAAGAATGTGTTTTGTGCATAAAATAAAAAAAAAAATTATGAAATTAGTACGATAATAGGCTGTTAAGCATTTATGTGCAGGCGAAATAAACAAATTTATGTGAGCCTAGGATAATTGGCCACTATGCATTGTCATGCAGGCTACGCCATCCTACGCTACGGCAGCAAGCATTATGCAGTCTTTGCAATAATTTATGTGGAATAGGAGACGCAACTTTCTTCGACACTAAACATTCTCCACAACAAACAAAAAATAGATAAACAGTAAAGACAAGGCATGCCCCCCCCCCCCACAAGATTGGTTGCTCGCCCCACCTCCCAAACCACTTTCAACGACAACAGCAAAAAGAAATTGTACTATTCCCCCCCCCCCCCCCCATTTTCCTTGAAACCCGCGAAGACCCTTTTACCCCATGGTGTGATAAGGGAGACAAGTGTTATAACAGTTCCTTTGGGAGAACAGTGTTTTTATAGGAAATTATCAAGAAAGATATATATATCTACATGATAGAGGGGAAATGAATATTTCTGTTTGTGTTATTAAAATATACAGGGACATACAACTTTTAACAAAAAAATATATATATATATATTTGAAAAGACATTCAAGTAACAGATAATACATACAGGTATAAAAAAAAGAGGGAACGGGTAATAAAGCAAGGTTGCAATTTTTCTCACCCAGCTCGCATCCAATGAGACACTTGTCTGCAGGTAGTCAGGCTTCTTTTGTGCTCTCTCCGTGCTTCAATGATTTCCATTTTCGGCTGAGAAAGTGTATGTAAAGATTTAAGCATTTGACATTTTTAGATGTTTTCACAAAATTTTTACTTCACATTATTAAATATTTTTACGATTAAAATATTTTTAATTGCACGATTACTTTTTTTCAAGGGAACTTTTTTTTTTTAGATTAATCTTTTATAGAGGATTTTGTTGCAGCAAAGTTTTTTTTTAAATACATTGTTTTGATTATACTATTTAAATGATTGGTATTTTAACATTTATTGAGAGGATTTGTCAACTGAATGGAAGGATTAAAAACTATGGTATGTGTTTAAGATAGTCAAAAATTAATTAGATTAGAGTATTTTTTTTTTTAAGGGTTAGGGGTTAGGTTTTGAATTATCGTCGCACTAGAGCTACACGAGGGCTATTGGCGACGGGCGTCGTATTTTAGAACCTCAGTCAAAATTTTTTTTTTTTTAAGGAATTACATTTTTTTTTGTGATAAGCTTTTTTGTATATTTTATTTTTTTAAGCTGAAAGGGAATGGGTTAATTATGGAACGATACCTCATACAAATTCCTAGGCCGGCGACTCCAACACGCGATTAGCGAGAGAGAGACATGGTAGGTAGGTTGGTAGACATATATTTTCAGGCTTGTGTGCTTGGTCACAAAGACCCGCTTATAAACCATCGTCAAGAAGGACGGACACGACTTACACACATATATGACAGATGCTGCCATCTATCGCCACCTCCACAACTTAGACATGTCCCTGAAGGGGAGGGAAATAGTCTCCAGGGACCTGTACCCGTGGGAAACTGCGCAATGACCGCCCACAGGACTTTCGGACCCAACAGATTTAACGAGCACGTACTCCGCATATACTCGACAAACACAAACATCCATGCCTTACCGGGATTCGAACCCGAACCCAGAGGCTCCAAAGGCTAGCTCCCTAACCGTTGTGCCACCGGGTCGGCGAGAGACATGGAGTTTTCCTTTTCATAAACAAACACTGAGTGCCTTCACTTCAGTTGAAGTACATCCATTCGCGGGTGGCTTACTGGTTTGGATTTTTTTTTGATGGGCAAATTTGGTTTAGTGGAGTTAGGTCTGGTTTGGAGTAATACCCCGTTTCCACTAGCGAACTTAATCTAGATCAAGGGCGGAGCCTAAGTGAAACGTCATGAGCTGGGCAGTTAATCCAGTTCCGAACGCGATTAAGTTAATCTAGTTCAGGGAACACGATTAACTATTTAATCTAGCTTAAGTTTCTGTTTGTTTACCTTTTTCTCAGATTGAAAGCGTTCGCGAATCTGATATTCTGATTCATTCGACACTTTTTAAACATCTTAAATTGCTGTGGTTTTATTATATATTTTTGTGAAAATTGTTGTATGATCGTAAGTTTTCTGATTCCCATTTTTTGAAGTTAAGGGTTTAATATTGAATTATTGTGCTCGATTTTGATTCTATATATGATTTTTGTAGCGTTCTACATACCGTTTCGTAAATTATTAACTACTTTTTGCACTGCTGGTTAGGATGTTTATAAAAATTAAATGCATTTTTATTTGAATCTAACACATTCAGGAGACTTTTTACTATAAATAAGAATCCTAGAATCGTGGTCGGCAACATTTTGCGGCAGCAGAACGGCGATAAATAATTCCAACAGGTTAACATTGCGATTATTAGGTTTTGTTTATGTTTAAAATAAAATTTCTTAGTCAATTTTAATCAGCAAAATAACTAACTGTAAATACTTACTAAATCACTTTTGATGTTTTTTAATAGGCTAGAAGGAATGCGCCAGAAAAGAAAAAAACAAAAAATTACATCTTGTACAAACTGTGTGATGAATTTGCTAGAGCGAACCAAACAACCCATATGCAGAAAATAGGAAAAATGTTGATCACCTCAGGCTATCTTGTTCTTGGCGAGATTTTCAATTGGCGGTGAATCAACGATCACTTATATGCCAAACTGTTTACATTTCTTATACCGCATTTCTTATATGTGCATTCTCTCGCCAGATTTAGAACGAAATCTCTTCCAACCAAAGCTAAACTGTATCGTATGGGTCTTGCCCATTCGCCCATGTGCTCCTCATGCAATGTTGAAGAAACAACAGAACAAACAATACTAATCGAGATTTTGTTTCAGGGATCCTGTGCAAGTATATGAGTGTTTATTCGATGGAATATTCCGGCTCAATCCTCAGGTAAAGGTTGTTGTATCGGCTGTTATACCTTGTGAAGAAGATTATTATGCTCACCCACCGTTATTATGTTCCAAATCTTGATGCTCTAATCAGAAAATCAGTGATATAAATCAGTGATAAAACATAAAACACACAGTTACTCTTGTACAAGAAACTTGTTTATTGCAAGACTACTGTTATTTTAAATGTGCTGAAAGGTGCTGTACCTCATTATGCAGTCATTTGTACCGATGCACTTGCCCAGATACAGATTGTGTAAATCTATGTAAACATAAAGTGCATGCCCTAAACAACTTTAGACAAAAAAACTACTTGTAGTGAAGAACTTTGCGAATCTGATGATTTAGATTTAAATGTGTCTTTCAATAATAAAGTTGACATTTATTCTGTTAATACTCACAATATGTATAACCCACTCTTAAATGAAAACAGAGTTGCTGCCTGCAAGAAATTATGTGACAAGCTGTTAAAATTGATAAAAAATTCGGCGGTGCAAGATGTCTTTTTATGGAATATTTTGACTTCTTTAAATACATTAGCTTCAGTTTCTGAGGGTATCGTTAACGCTGATTACTTAAAATCTAACAGTGTTATTCCCTATTCCAAAGTTCCTCCAAATCAAAAACTAGTACCTCAATCTAATTTATTTAAAACAAGCAAGCGCCGACAAAAAATATGTTCTAAAAAGAGAAAAATAAGTTTAGGTAATTCTCCATCTAAGCGCATCAAAATTTGTGACGATTCATTCACATCCGATTTAAATTCCGATTCTGTCCCAAACACTATTGATGGTCACTCTATAACTTTCCTGGGATTGATACATCTGTAAGTGATGAAGAGGAAAAAGAGTTAAAATTAATATCTAATAATGACTTTGTCCGAGGTTGGTTGTATGACGAAAGTGTCGATGCTTTCTTTCATATTCTATGTGAAAAGTCGGGTAGCATTCAAGCTATATACGCTCTACAGTTGCCCAGACAATGTCAACTTGTGTTTTACTGGTAGACTCTTATGACTATTCAAATTTACTGATTCCTATTTGTGTTGGTAATTTGCATTGGATTTTAGTTAAGGTTGATAAAAACACAGAAACACTTGATGTTTATGATCCACAAAAGAATGATTTCAAAGTGGAATTAACATCTTTAATTATAAATTTAAAATCTATATTTAAAATAGACTTCCAGGTAAATTGTCCTTTGCATTGTTTACAGCAAGATAGCATCAGTTGTGAAGTGTTTGTGTGCTACTATGCTCATTAATTTGTCCATAACTATGATACAAGTTTAGCATTTAATATTTTAAAATTTCGGATGCCAACTTTCTAACTTTTATTGCCTAAGCCAAGAAAGAACATCTAAACGTCAGTTAGCAATCATACTTTTGTTCTCAGGAGACGTGGCTAACATGACTAAATGATGCTCATTTTTGTGTGTCATTTATTGATATCAATTATGGGTGTTTTTTGGTTTATACTCTACTGATCAAGAAATGATAAACCAAATTAAGACTAAATAACTCTGATGGTACTACTTCAAGAACAATTCTGTGTCCAAATTTGTATTTAAATAAACCTTGTTCAATAAACAGCATTTCATTTTTGGATGTGTGTGCTTTATATTGTTGCTTTTAACTTGATTTTAAAATATACTAAATTTATGTAATGATGAATGTTTAATTTAGAAAAAATTAATTTGATAATTTTTTACAAAGTTGGGAACCAGTTTGATGTATTGTATGTCCCTCTGAGGGATAAACAAATTAGCTGAAGTGTAAATTCGTTTTCAATGCATGAGATTTAAATTAAGTTTTAACCAAAAATTTAATTTCTTAAATATTTAAAAAAAAATTATATTTCTATAGTAGATGGTTATAAATGGCTCCTCCATGCTTTCAATTTTAAAATTAAATAAAGTTATTCAATTTATAATTTTTTTTTAAAATTATGTGTGTTGCTGGAAAACCAGACAGTTAGGTGACGGGTTTATACGTCTGTATCCCTCAGAGGTATATCTATGGCCTATGCAGTCTTGTAGCTATTTTGAAGGCACTTGTAATATAAATATCTTTTTGAACAGTCAATTATAAAAACCCATTTAATTTGATCATTTTAATCGAAATTGTGTTTTGAAAAAAAAAAACACTCAAAGATTTTGGGTTTCTCTCGGAACAAATGAAGTTAATTGTTGAAATAAGTTTCTTTATTGTGTTAGATATATTTTAATTAACTATATTCACTTCTTCCTACAGTCAGGGTTTCTGCAGGTACTGACTAATTTTCATTAGACTTTTTTAAATGCAATATCATCTTTATATTGTAACAAAAATTAGAACTTCAGCTATCATAGGCAGCGTAAAGCACAAAGAATTTAATTAAATATTAGTTAATTAGGCGATTTTGCATTAGACAGATTGAATCTTTGAATTATGCAATTTGTAAATATAAACAAAACGCTACTCTCGAAACCCCCCCAAAAAACACATTTTGAAAAATTCTGGGTTCGAGACTACTAGATCAAAGTTTGCTAGTGGAAACGCCACTTTTTCCGAACTGGATCAAATTTAAGCTAGCTTAAGTTGATCTGGATTAAACTCGCTAGTGGAAACGGGCCTTAAGATAGGTTTCGGTTCTCGATTTGCGATGACGGCAGGTGCGTTCTAAAAAATTGATTTCTTTTTGGTTTGACAATGGATGTAGGGAAAATCTATTTTATAATTTGTTAATTTGATTTCTTCATTAAATATTTTTTGATTTGATTAATTATTTAAACATTTTTTTTTTGCCAATTATTTTGAACAAAGTTAAAGATTATAGTTCTTTATCATAGGTTTAGTATTGTGTGATGGAATCTTGTACTGATGTTTTGTGACTATTTAACTCACATGCAAAAAGAAAAAGAATTTTACAGAGAGACAATCTGCAACAAAAACTGATTGCAATGATTCTAGGGACAAATCAAAAGTGATTATATGAACTAAGGAACTATAAATAGTGATGAACTTTGCCCTTGAATGTATTTTTATAATGAATTATAAATATGATTTTTTTTTTCAGCTAGAAGATATGCATACAACTACTATGTATTTTGATATTGTGAATCTACAACATATGGTTATACTTTATGCTATACTTATTTCAGGATCTTTGAATGAATACATTATTCATTTGTAATTGGTAGGGGCAATGCTTGAATAAGGTGATGATATTTTTATTTTGGCTTTTTTTAGATTTTATTTGTAGGATTTTTTTCAAAAAAAAAAGGAAGGGGATGTTATGTTGTGATGCGTTAATTGCTCTTTTCAATCACACATCACTCCTTCTTCCACAAAAAGCTTTCCCACGAAGTTTACAGTCTTTTAGAATGGTTTGTAGTTGGATAAGTGAGGCACTAAACCCATAAATTCATTGGATTTCGGACAGGACAACAGTTTGAGAGTCTTGTTGGCGACGACGCAACAGGAGGTCCCAGCAGTTCTTCCAAGAAAAATGTCTACGGCAGGCACATTCTCAGGAGGATATCATTGGAAAGAAGTAATACATAAAAAAAAAGTTCGAACATATCACAGAAGTGAGAGACAACCCCACGCGACACGTCACTTTACGTCACAACCAATTGTACAGCAACTGCACGCCTACGAAGGGATGAGGGGATGGATTTTCGACACAACAACTAGACTTTACTTCATTCCATCAAAAATCATGAAACATTAAGAACAAGAAAATAATTGGCTTACTCTCGCCCCGCAGCGCTTCTGAGCGCAAAACTTTAACGCTTACATTCATACCTAAGACCCTCAACTATGTCTTCGATTCCTGGATCTTTGCCGATGTCTGTCTTACTCTGAATGCCTAAGTCCCTCATCTATCCCCTTGTTTCGCCGGATAAACTCCCGCTGAGGTCCAATTCCAGCGGCCGTGTTCCCTTAACGCAACCCGGATGCCAGACTCGCCCCTGATGTGCCGGATACTCATCGCTTATCTCCCTGCAGAGCTGTACAGCTCTCACTCCAGTTGAAAACCCCTTCATCTACACTTCAAACTGTGAGTTATATTTTTAAATAGTTACTGAATATTAGGACAAGAAATTCCATTATTTTAATTGTCTCATTCCGAATATCTAAAGTATTTTTTTATTCGCCCTTATTCCATCCATTGCCCTCCCCCCCAAAAAAGAATTCAGCTATGATTTATTTTAAATATGTTTTTAATTTAATTATTCACTTGAATAAAATGTTTTCTTTTAATTACAAAATTTTGCCTTTTATTTGAGTAGATCTAGAGTCTATTTGTAGTTATTTTTAGGGAAAGGAATGATAGAATCTGGAAGGTTTACGGTCGCAATAAACCGAGTTATCAATATCACTTTACATTTAAAATCACAACGCAGGGTACTGGCCATATAAATATTTTAGTATTATTCTTAATATATTTTTACATTTTTGTACCTTCAATATTTAAAATGTTTACAAGTTTAAATTTATACTAATTATTTAACAATTAAATACAATACATTTTTTAAAATTCTATTTTAAATTTCTATCGTTACAATATTCCGGATTTAATAATTTTACACATACACAAACAAACAGTACTTGGTTCTAGCCAATACATTTATAAATTTAAATATACATTTATCTAACAACTATATGCAATTATTTTTAATTGTTCTAATTTAAATTGCATCATTCCTGATTATCTCTCTCAAGATGTTAGTTTTAACAATTGTAATGTATAGATAAATAATTAAACCTTTCCCTAAATAAATCACAAAATCCTGAAAAAAAACCTAAAACCCCCAAACAGGTTGGGTTTTTCATGAAAAAACCTGGGTTTTTAACAACCATGTAACACAAGCAAAAGAGAATTTTAAATTTTTATTTCAGTCGCTATAATAAGTTCTTCATACCACTTCATACAGAGGCTGGCTTTCCAGGACTTCCATCCTCAATATCATATCTTTGCCCAACAGGTTAAGAATCCGGTAGTCCACGTCACCCAGTTCTTTGGCAGCTTTCCCCCCGCCGGTCCCTTCACGATGCTTGCGAAGCTCTGTAAATATTTTCTTTGTATCCGACTTCTTGTGTTGCTTCATGTCACTCCAACACTAGAAATATGAATGATCAATTAAAACATCAGAAATACAAAACGACTAATTCCGAAATCAAATCAACTAATTCATCAAATGCCACTATGCAACCCATTTTTTTTACTGATCCTTTGGGAAAATCTAAAATTAAAATCAAGTCAATATAAAATAAATTTCGAATTTCCCAATGAATTCATTAAAAGAGAAAAATTTCTAAAAAGTTCAAAAATGCAGGCCCGTAGCCAGGAATTTCCCTTAGGTGGGGGCACCCACTTTTTCAGGGGGGGCAAGTTAAATATTTGCTATTATTCCTGGATTTATGTAATTTATATTTTTACCTTACCTGTATTTGGTTAATTTTATATACATGCATTTAGGATATCAAATATTATGGAATGTTAGGAACTCGTAACTTATATTGTTTTTTTTTGTAACGAAATTATTCCAAAGGAAGTAAATACAGGTGCCCCCAAAACTTATTAAACAATAAAAACACCAGGATAGCCTATATAGCGCTAAACGATTGCCATAAAAATCCATAAAAACATAGTTAAAAAGCTTTCAATGGGTATTTTTAAAACTATTAAACGCAGTCGCAGAAATTTCCTTTGGTGGGAAAGGACCAAATCTAATAATTCTTGGGTTAATCAGAAGTTTATAATTTCCAAGCGTAAAAAAAACTCCGTGAAGAATGAGAAAGTAATTTTAATTATTAAAGAACTTAAAATTTACTAGCATTTAGCATAACACTTTAATATAAGTATATAAGTTCAAAACAATAAAGTAATTTAGAACGAGCTATACAAAAGAATAAAAGGTAGGGAAATTTTTTTAAATTTAATTAAATTTTATTTTAAAAATTTTTTCTCATAAATAAGGGAAAAATAAGAGATTAAAAAACGTTCTCTAATTTTTTTTTAGTTTTAGTTTGAATTATCGTCGCACTAGAGCTACACGAGGGCTGTTCTCTAAGTAAACTTTTACAAAAATACTATTATAGAACATACGGAAATAAAAATGTATAATTGGTGAAAATTGCTGGTCTCATTTGTTCACCATGAAAATAACTCAAAAAATAAAATGATTTCACTTAAAGCACAACAAAAATGAACTTGAATTTATTTTTTCAAAAAGCTTTTAACTGTAATCAATAATTTCCTATCAGATTTATCCCCACCTTTTAAAACAGAAATATTTATCTAAATAATTTTAAATACAAGGGCTGTTTTTTTTTCAACCTCCGATGGGCTGCAACAAAAAGACGGGTCAAGATACAAAAAAGATTTTTATACCAAAAGAAATGTACATTACTGCTTATTTGTCTACATAATCACCTTGTCGATTAAAGCATTTGTCATATCTGTACACAAGCTTTGAAATACCTTCTTCATAAAATGTTGCCGCCAATGATTTGAAGGGAGTTGTGACGGTTTCTTTGAGCTCCACGTCGAGCGAGTTTACCAATTGTTTAGAGAAACTCAAAGGTTCACCATAAGTGAATTTTGGATTAGAAGTGGTTTGGAGGACAAAAAAAAGTTAACATGAAACTTCCAAATTTACTTTTTTTTAACGAAACCGTCACAACTCCCCAATCATTGGCGGCTACATTTTATGAAGAGGGTATTTCAAAGCTTGTTTACAGGTATGACAAATGTCTTAATCGTCAAGGTGATTATGTAGAGAAATAAGCAGTATTGTACATTACTTTTAGTAAAAAAATCTTTTGTATTTTGACTCGTCTTTTTGTTACAGCTCATCGGAGGTTGAAAAAAAAACAGCCCTCGTATGTTATTGATTATTGAATTGAACTGAGTTGATACAGTATTAAACTTTTATATTATCTATAAATTATCATTACAAAATGTCTTCTGAGATATTTATTTAAAATTTTCATGTTCTAGTCATCTTCAACTGTAAATGATGTTGAAAATATATTAATGCTTCCTGCTACTCCTTGCCTTATCATCTGTCGTAAAATTTGTTTTCTTTTTAGATTTGGTGTTAATTTTGTTTTAACCTACTCACTTAACTTTCTATTGTATTGAGATTAACTTTCTATTGTGCTAGTTATTATCAAACCAAATTTAATCCAAAATAGATTGTTACAATTATTCAAAAAATTCGAATGCATTTAATAAGCAATTTTGGCCTATTCAGATCTTGTCCTGTATCTGTGCGTCATCTTTTTTGTAATATATAATAATGTTTTGATTTTATACAAAAAAAATTTAAACTTAATTTTATACTTACGTTTTAATTTTTTTATTAAAATGGGCTGTACATTGAAATTGAAATTTTCAGCCTATTCAGGCTTAGGGACCAGTACATGAATTTAACTTTTTTTGCAATGGTATATTGGTTAAATTTCAATTTATATTGTATAAGCTAAAAACTTTCTAATGCTGTAAAAATACCACAAACATAATAAGTTCTAATTAAACTTATTTCAACTTTTCATCTTTCTATGTAATATTTATTTTTAGATAATGAGTCTTCTCAAACTAGCTACATGGTAGCAGTTGACAAGAAAGTTGAATCGATCCAAACATTTGAGAGAGGACTCATAATGATGTTTGCCGCATTTTTTGTGTTAAACATCGAATATCCTGTTCTTCCCTTGAGTTTGTGCAGAGGCAAGTTTTATGTTGAAATATAGTAACAAAAAAGAACATAGCTCAAAATGTTAAGAGAAGTATTATTGACTATTATCAAATTATGAGGAGCTGTAAAAATATCACAAAAATAATAAGTTTTAATGACATTTATAATTATTGTGTATTATATATTAAAAAAATTTAATAAAAACCAAAATATAAAGAAATTGAAACTGCTACAAGACCCAAGTTATGAAAATAATAATTTTACAAACTTCAATTGAGAACCGATGCTGCTACATATTGCAAAGTATAATATATTTATTAAAAAAAATACAAAAAAGCTATTACCCAAATGCTGTAAAGCTTCCACTATTAGTGTATGTGTATTAGTGTGCTTGGGTAAACTAGAATTTTTTTATAATTTTTTTAATATTTATAATTAGTGTGAGGCAAGAAATTAACGATTAAATTAACTATTTTATTAACAAATATTAAGATTTTATCTACGCAGTACAGAATCAAAACGAGGGTGCCGCAGCACACCTCTCTAGACAGTTTTCGAAGGCGTCGACATGTTGCATTTTCTTTCCTGCTCGGTGTACAACTTCGTACTCGAATTCTTCCAACATCAATGCCCATCTTGCTATCTTCGGTGTTAAGTCTTTCTTGCTAAGTGTCTTTTGAAACGCTGCGCAGTCAGTAACAATTTTGAATTTTGAGCCGACTAGGTAATTTCTAAATTTTTTCACGGCTTCAACGATAGCTAGCACTTCCACCCGTAACTTCCATACTTTTCTTGTTGTGGGCTTGTCTTTTTGCTCATGTAGTGGATTGGATGCATAGAATTGTCTTCATCTTTCTGCAACAGAACAGCACCAAATCCTTGACTGCTCGCATCTGTATGCAGTTCCAACTCTTGACCAGGCTTAAAGATATGTAGAACTGGGCTTTGGGATAGGGCTTGTTTGAGTTTATTGAAGGCTTCCTTTTGTTCTTCTCCGAAATGGAATTTGACGTTGTCTCGCAGTAGATCACTCAATGGTCGTGCGATGGTGGCGTAGTCCTTGATGAATTTTCTGAAGTATCCTGCAAGTCCTGAAAATGATTGTGTCATCTTAGGTGATTTCAACTCGGGGAAATTTTGTAGAGCTAGAGTCTTTGACGGCGAAGGCTCCACCGTTCCATTCTCTATGATGTATCCTAAAAATTCGATTCGATGCTTGAGGAATTGACATTTCTTTAGGTTGATTTCCAGCCCATATTCTGATGCCACCTGGAGTACTTTCTTCAATTTCTCCAGACCTTCTTCTTCCGTCTGTGATGGCACGATCAAGTCGTCCACGTAGATCAGCAAAGTTCCATCGCGTAGTAAGTCCTTGAAAACAGTGTTTATGTATCGTTGGAAAACAGCACTTGAGATACACAGTCCAAACGGAACTCTCAAAAATTCGTAATGTCCAGTCGGCGTGTTGAAGGCAGTATACTTGGTACTCCTCGGATCAATCTTCACGTGAAAGAAGCCATTCTTTAAGTCTAACGAAGAAAATACTTTCGCACCCTGTAGTTTATCAATTACATCTTCAATTAACGGCAAAGGGTAACCAACTTTAACTATTTTCTTGTTCAGCTGGCGGAAGTCTAAACAAATGCGATACTCATTTGACCGTTTGCGTGTTAAAACTATTGGACATGCAAATTCTGAGTCGCTCTCCTTGATTATTCCATCTTCCAGCCATTTTTGTACTTGGTCATCAACTATTTGCTCTTCTAGCTGTGACAGTCGACGACTTCGAACGAATATTGGTATTTCGTCTGACAATATTATGTTCATTGACAAGTTTGTGTCTTTGATTTTGTTTGGTTTATAGCTTTTGACTAACTTGAGTAGCTCTTGTTTGATTGCACTATTTTCTACGAGTCCGAAGTCTGGTTCATATTCTTCAAAGTTTGGCGGATTTGCAAGTGATTGATCTTGGCTTTCCTTGTTCAGGTTGATGACATTTTGGTTTCTCTTTTCGATTTTTTCATAGCCCTCGTGTAGCTCTAGTGCGACGATAATTCAAACTAAACCTAAACCTTTTCGATTTTGATGGTGGTACTGTAAGCATGATCAGAAAGTGACGTAGCCTGCGTGTTCTTCTTAACCGAAAAAGGAACAACTTGAGTGGTTTCTGACGATGAAGTCACGTCCCTGTTCCTTATGACGGAAATAGGCCAATGTCGCTTGTCTGCTGCGCTCGAACCTGCATCTTGTTTTTCTTGCAAACCTTCAGACTGGTTCACGTTCTACTCCAATTCTTTGTGTTCAGCTTCGCTTCTACTATTAGATTCGGTTTCGTTTCGGTTTGTTGACCTTTTAGCACTGAAGAAATGGCATTGGTAATTACGTCCTTGCTCTTTGTGGTTTGGAAGCGGATCACGGTGTAATTTTGTTGTATTTTGTGATGCTATTTGGAAATATGACAAAGTCTTAGCATTTCTTACACCCAAAATATGTATACCACTTTCATTTATACTAAAGTTGAATTTATTCAAGACTTCATTTCCCAATTATAAAGTTAGAATCCAACACCTCTACCACATATATCTTAGAATGAATTTTATACGTATCAAGCGTTATATTACAAGTAAAATATCCAATTGGTTCTATAATTACGTTACCGACCCCAGTTACTGTTGTACCGTCTCTTTCCAGTTTGGGTTCACCCAACATTTGATACACATTTAAATTACAAATATTGAGACAGGCTGCTGTGTCGACCACTGCCTGTACTTGTTTTCCAATTATTTCAATATACGTTAAAATGTTGCTATCCAAATAAGTATTTGCACTACCCACATTATTCACTGGTTTCGGTACTTTATTGGGACACTGAAAAGATTTATGACCTTTATTGTGACAAGTGAAACAAGTAACACTTTCATTCTCACCAAATTTTTTTTGCACTTAAATTAACACCATCTTTATTATATCTACGATTTTTATCAGCATATTTATCATTCATATCAAAATTTTTATTATTAAACACTCTTTCATTATGGTAATCATTTTTATTCATGTAAGGGTTAGTAGCATTGGTGGATCCTCTAAAAGGCCTTTCCTGTCCTGCATATCCGTTAAATTTCAACCTATTTTATTATTATTATTATTATTTTATTATCAAGAAAACAACAAGTACAAAATAAACACTCTGGGGATTTAGAATCCCATACGAGTGAAAAGAAATTCAAGACATTTTTTTTATAAAACAATACAGGGTAGATATGACAATGAAATTTGGCAAAGTCGTCGGTGCTATTTAAAAATAAACAATAGAGAACCCAAAATTGAATTAAATTGAATCAAATTAAATTATCAACTAAAACAGATAATTTTTTAGCTTTTTTTTTGAAAACGATGACATTTGATATAATTTGCAGATCAACAGGGAGATTATTGTATTGTTTAGGAGCTAAATAAAAAAAAAAATTGTGAAAAATCTCCCTGTTGGCTCTGGGTATATTAAAAATAACGTTTGGTCGTCTAGGATTGACTATTTCTCTTTTATCACATAAATTGGGATTTAAGAAGAGATTGTAGCTATTTTTATAAAAGTGTAAATGATGAACTGGAAGTATGTCTAGTAATTTGTAATCTTGGAATGTAATACTGCGATTATTATAATTAAGAATTAATTTAATAAATTTATTTTGGAGATTTTTAACTATGGATATATTTGATTCGTAGTCCCCACCCCAAATAGACAATCCGTAGTAGATTCTGGGATGAACCCATGCATAGTAGAGCTGCTTAAGAAATTTTTGATTAACTAGATGCTTTATATGATAAAATTTATAAAGGAAAAACCGCATACTGTTAGAGATAGAATTGATATGAGATTTCCATTTAAGATTTGAATCTATGTGAAGTCCAAGGTACTTAATTGTGTCTACACATTCCAATTCTTGACAAACACAGGAGAGGTTATCGTTGCAGTTATCTTTATGATAAATTAGTCGAAATTGGTTTTCTTTTTTAATTAGGTTAAAATTTATGTATTTTGTTTTGTTCGCATTAATATGTAAGTCATTAGAATCAAACCAAGATTTAAGTTTGATAAGGTCTTCTTGGATTAAACTATTAAGATCATCTTGATTATTACCGGAGTATAGAAGAGTGGTATCGTCTGCAAAACAAATAATCTCACCAGATAGATCTAAAGCTAATAAATCGTTAACATAAACTAGAAATAAAAGTGGACCAAGTAAGGAGCCCTGAGGAACACCTTTGGTGAGAAAGGAAATAGGACTAAGAATATTATTTATTTTAACTAATTGACTTCGGTTTCTCGAATACGAACCCAGAAAATCATGGATCGGTCCACGAATACCATAAGAGTACAATTTATCCAAAAGGATGTTGTGATTCACAGAATCGAAAGCTTTGGAAATGTCAATAAAAACGGCAACTGTGATATGATTTTGGTCAATACTGTTATGAATAAATTTAGAGAAGTTAATAAGTGCAAGTTCTGTATTGCGGCGTGGTAAAAAACCAAATTGTTTAGATGAGAAAAAATTCTGGCTTTCAAAGTAATTAAGCAACCTAATTTTTAGGCAATATTCAATTAAAAGGGAAAGAGAGGTAAGAACTGAAATTGGTCTATAGTTGGACAAACAGTTTTTATCACCTTTTTTGTAGATTGGAGTAACGACAGCAGTTTTTAAAAAATCTGGAAAAATACCATTTTTAATTAGGTTATTGATAAGATTTGTAACATAATTAGAATGGTATTTAAGTAAAATTTTCAAATAGAAACATCGATTTTGTCCAGCCCACTACTCTTATTGTTACTCAGGCCCGACACATATTTCATAAGTTCGTTCTCTGTAATGTCGAAAAAGACAAAGGAATTTGGACTGCGAGTAATATAACTAAGAAAGTTAAACTTGTTATGATCAGTTACTGAACTTAAAGCAAAGTGATTGTTTATTGAAGTGGCCAGTTGCATGTCAGAGTTGAAAGAAACAGGTAGAACTGGCTTGATAGTTGTTTTAGTAATATGATTAATAAATTTCCATTTGTCCTGAGATGTTTGGCATTTGTTGAAACAATTTAGAAAGTATTTCCTTTTTTCTGATCTGATTTTTGTTTTAAGAAAAGAGATAGTGGATTTGTAAGCAAGTCTATAAAATTGGTCACCAGGGTACTTGCGAAGCTTAATAAAAAGATTTCTTTTAGATTCAATTATGCGTAAAATTTCGACTGTAATCCAAGGATGTTTAGCTTTTACTTTACTTTTACTTTTTTTAATTCTATGTTTAGATGTATAATTGTTTACGATTGCAGTAAGCTTATTATAAAAGATAAAGAAATCATTTAATGAATCATTGCTTAAAGCATTAAAAGAATTATTTTGAAGATAATCATCTATTTTTTCGTAGTTTTTTCTGAAACAGTATAAAGGAGGAGTTAAAGTAGTCTCTGAAGTTTTAACGTTAACTTTGAAAATAATAGGATAATGATCCGTAATATTTAAGTCTAGACGGGCAGTAGAAGTAATAGTGTTGTTAAAGTCCCGAAAGAAAATATGATCAACACATGTGCCAGAAGCGCTACGACTTATTTCAGAAAATGACAGAAAACCATTTTGACACATTAAATCTAAATAATCATTTACATGTTTGTTTTGAGAGTCGAGAATATTTATGTTTAAGTCACCAATAATTAAAATATTTTTGTATTTAATTGAATTCAAAACACATTGCAACTCGTTTTTGAAATATTCAACTGTAAATGAATGAGATCTATAAATTGAAATAATACAAATATCAAGATCCAACACATGAACAACAACGATCTCGGCAGATTGCATACTAATATTAAGTTTTTCTATGGTTAGCTGATTTTTTGAATACAAAATTATACCTCCGGATCTGTTGTAAGATCTACAATTACAATAAGACTGAAAACCGTCTAATTTATAAAAACTTGATTCAGCTTCTGTTATCCAGGTATTATCGTGCACGTTTGTTTTATGGAAGCTTGATTTTGATCGGAGACTATCGTAGTCGTCCAGTAAGTCAGTTAACTAATGTATACTCTTTAACTTCGGTAACTGGTCTAAAAAATGTTCCCGCGTATCCTTTGGTAATTTTCGGCGAACTTGGTCGACTATCAACAACTCTTTTAGCTGTTCGAATGTTTTGATTCCAATTCCCGCTAGCCATCCCTCGAGGTTGCTAGTAAGTTCAAACGCAAAGTCTCGCCAGCTCGCGGTCGTTTCTTTTTTAAGGAATGCAAAGTTGATGCGAAACTGTTCAGCCGACAAATTAAATCGTTTAAGTAAGATTTTCTTTACGTGGTCATAGTCATTTGCGAGCTCATCCGGTTCACGAGCAATCAAATTTACGATGTCTAAAGGTAACAAAGTTAATAGGTGCGACACGTAACTTTCAGTCGGTACACCAGCCCTTATAGCTTGTCTTTCGAATAAATTTAAATAAATTCCTATGTCCCCTTTTGAATCAAATGGTTTCACCAAATTTATAATATTACACTTCTGTGTGTTTCGTTCCTGCTCTGCCGACGTACTGTTATGTAACAAAGCTTCGGCTTTTAACTTTTCTATTTCAAAATTTCGATTAGCCTGTTCCGTTTCTTTTTCTAAAGCTTCCAGTCGCTCAGTTTCAATATTTGTCAACAAATTTTTAGTCGTTTCTTCCGAATAATTTGCATCGCCAGTAATTATGCTAATTAACTGAGATATTTTGGCTCCTTCCGGCATAACTAGATTTAATTCTTGAGATAGCTGTACTAAATCTACTTTTCTCGCCTTTGAAAGGAATGCCATGGTGTTAGTAGAAATCAAAACTGTACTCACCGCCGAAGATTTGGTGTAAACAGGAAAAATTCTACACTGCTCTGCACCTCAAATTAAATATAATCCATAAGTTGACAGGCTCCAGAGTCAGTAAATATGAACAGTTATTTTTAATTCCAAAAGAAGTCACACTGCACTATTCGCAAAACGTATTATTAGCCCGTTCCGGCAGTTATCTGCCCCGTAGCAACCGAAACTGAAAACAAAACCATTGAAATGGCTCGTTCGTTCAGATTTTATTCCCGCAGGAGAAAAAAAAATATTTCGGCTAAGCCCCCATGTGAGGCAA
>CM033275.1:3024075-3125394 GCA_019343175.1 Oedothorax gibbosus | reverse complement strand
TCTGAAGATATTTATAATTTAATGTTTTTTTTGTTATACTAATGTTGACAAAAACTACTATAACATTTGTTAGGATTGATTTTAAAATTAAGTTTTTTCAATACTTTTTTCCCTGATAGTTCACAAAATATCTGAAAAGAAATTGAAATAATGCATCAACTATGTCGCAATTAATACATAGCAACTTTGTTACTCCTTGATGGCCATTCATAGAAAGAAATTTATATTTGAAAATAGCTTTTATAAAGTACTGCAATTTGTATTCTTGGAAAAGTTTTTTATTTCCTTTAAATTAAAAATCTTTATTTGAGGCTTTTGAAACAAAGACCACATAAAATTGGGCATTGGGCTATGTGGGCCGCAGGTTGCCATTGACTACTAAGAGATCCAAAAATTATTATACCCGCTTAATGCTTAGTAAATTAAATGGAATAGCTTGAATGTTAAGTGGGAATAAGACCTAATTACCGCGGGTCTCCAAACCAAAATGCCCCTTTGTTAATCCAATGAAGAAAAAACAGTGATTTTCTTAGCCATATTTCTCCGGCTTTATTGAATAGTTTTACTAACTTTTTTATATTATAAATGTAGCTGACTTGCAGGGCTCTATAATCCCATTTTTTGAAATTGGTTCGAATATTTTTTTTCAATAAATAATTTTACAACGAAATATTCAAACTGATTTAAAAAAGGGGTATTTTTGAGATCTGTATGTCAGCTACATTTATGCTAGCATGTATGTTCAGCTACATTTCAGCTAGCATCTTTTATGCTAGTGTTGTGTCACTACACAACAAGCTAAATGTAAGACCAACCTAAATATCTAATTTTTCTAAGTAATTGAAATTTAACATTTCAATTTGAATGATTTGGTTTTAAAAAAATAATTATTGGTAACTGAAATAAGTCTTATAATACTGAATTTTCTTTTAAAAAGGAATACTTTTATGCAATCACTCAATTTTGTCTCAATAGAAAGATTTGACATGTATTTTCCAATAGTGTTGAGTTTGTTTGACAACTATAGTTTTCATTATGTGAGGTTAATAGCTTTTGTAAAGGTTATTTAGGTATTTTATTAATTATTTAGCTGCTGTGGAACAAACTGCATGTGAGAACGCATTTAATTTTAAATTCCGCTTTATTTGCGATTTTTTCTTTGTTTTTTTTTATGCCTTTTAACAAGTTACCAATTGCCATGTGCTGATCAACAGTTTGAGACTTTTTTCACTACCAGGCTTCAAATCGGACATTTTTGTTCATCTTCTTCGCCAATAATATCGGGTTCTGTGCAGTTTGGAGGTGGACGACTCTGGAAAATTTTTTCATTCTAACTTGGGAACTCGAAAAACGAGGAGAAAAGAAAAGTTGGTGAGTTGGTTTGGTGTGGAGAGAAAGATCATGTCTCGGTGCCCTGCTAACGCTGGACGGAAAAAGCCGGTCCATATGAAGGACTAAAAGGAATCTCAATTTCTACCATCGTGCCATGGATGAGGACTTCAGATAAGCATCTTATTCCAACTAACCCTTCTTTCCTATTATATCCTTGCCGCACGCCACATGGGTATACCATGCTGCGTAATTATCGCAATTGCGCTCTAAGCGCGAGGCATGCTTAAACGTAATTTTTTTCTTTATTTTTATTTAAAATACTATACTTGAATTTAATTCCGAATTTTATTTAGTCAAGTGTTTTTTTTATGGTTCCACATGTAGCTCGTAAAATTTTGCAAGTGATTATGTATTGCCTATTGTTTTACAAACCTATTCAGTATATTTGCCTAAATTGCTGTATATCATGTTTCTCAACGAAAAATATTTAATTTGATTTGTTATATATATTATATATTCACATAAATTTTAATCTTAAGCCTCATGTTATCCACACGCTATGTTCTAATATAATAATGTAAAGCAACTGGTATTTAGATATTAAGGTATGTACACTGATTGTTATAAATTAGAGTAATGGAGAGGGATTAATAGATTTTGTACCCATTAATAATTTGAATTTCATTTAATTGCTTGAACTCAATTTAAGAGTTTAGGCCTAACAATCATACTTAAAACTAATCATGTTGAATATTCAAGTATTAAACTATTCTAAAAAGAATTCTAAAGAAATAGAGATTGTAAAATGGAGGATAATGTTAATAAATATGTGATTTGTTTTAAAATGTAAACTTGTGTTATGTGTTTATTTCTGCAAATTTATTTGATCACACAGATCTTCAGGAAAACCTGGTTATTTAGGAAATTTTATTTAATTGATGTTTAGTGCATGTACACACTTTTGTTTCATTTGGCCTTATTATGATTCTGCTCTTAATCAAAATTGACTTAAGCTTAACTTTGTGTAACTCTCTTAATTATCCTTTTTCTTATTTTATTTTTGTGTAAAATCTGTGTGGACTTCTGTTGATTATTACAACACCACACTAGTTAGCAAAGCAAAAATAGCATAAATTTTGACCTGGGTAGCGAAGCAAAAATAGAATAAATTTTAACCTGGGGATGCTGAAAAGAGTGTATATGTTTTCATGATTACAAGTGTATTGTCATCTTTAAACAGGGTGTCTACCGGTCACAAATTCGAAAAACGGTCAAGAAAGTCACGAAATAGTCAAAAAATTGGAGAAATGGTCACGAAATTTTAAAAATAATCGCCAAAAAGGCGATTTTTTTTAAAATGACGCCAAATATTTAAAAAGAATAGCGTGTATTGCAACCATGTTTTTCCAGCAGTCGGCAAGTTCGTCGTTCGTCCATTACTCTATGGTTCGGTCTAGAAGCAGAACTACCATGCTTTCGTCGCGTTGTGTTGCCTGTTATTTATGAACGATTAGAGTGTTCAGCCATTTTCCTCCCTCTGTTTTTTCGGCAGTCGGCCGTGATTTCCGTTTTTTGTTTTTAATTATCTAAACTCAGGATTCTGAATTTTAATCTTATTGTCGTCAAACTAAAAATGTTAAGCAGTTACAGGGAGACCTCAAATTTTCCACGACATTAACACCACCGAAAAAAATTATTTCCTCCATTCTCGGTATATATCAATGAAAACTAAACTTAAATTTCAATACATAGTAAGTTTAAATAACATATTTTAATAATAAAGACGAACATTTTAATTAAAATTTAAAGATGAATTAAGATTGGATTACACTAAGATGTCTTCAAATATCGGCCAATGGAATCCTTATTAGAAGAGGATGATTGTTACCCTCAGTCATATTTCTTATTTACGCCAGTGTTAGACCTACCAGTCACGCTTCTTGCCAACTCGGCACGTTTTTCGTACGTCGCGCAAAATTAGGCCTACCGGCCCACGCTTTTCGCTATGCTTTTCTAAAATGTTAGTTTTTATGTTTCTTTTGTAAGGCTTTACGCCACTTGCCCTACGCATATATAATTTTTTTTTGTTCCGGTTTGATTTAATCTTTTTCGGCTATCGAAGATGGCTTTACCGGATGAGAATACCGCAAACTACCTTAACGACGAGATAGCCGAACTCAGTAAACAAATCGAAGAGTTAACCAGACAAGTAAGCCAAATGGCAAAAGCGCAAAGCGGCCCACAACACTCCGAACAACACATTCCTCACCGATTTCCTCAAACATTTTGGACTACTCGTAGATCTCAGAAACTTTTGTCTACACGACCCACTGACTAAATTAAAAGTAAAGGTACAACCGTCGCCAACAGCCAAACAAGCTTAACTTTAATCGTAAACGATACAAAATATAACGGCATTCTGAATAAGTTTAAAGATATCCTAAAACCTTACCCTGCAGACAAAAAAACCAATCACAGCACGGTACATCGAATCATAACAAAGGGACACAACGTTTTTGCGTGACCACGCAGGTTAAACCCTTATCAATTGGTTATCGGAAAACGGGAATTACGAACAACGATGGAGCAAGGCATATGCCGGCCGAGTAAATCTAGTTGGGCTTGTCCCTTACACATGGTGCCAAAATCGAACGGTGATTTCCAGCCCACAGGTGACTACAGTTTGCTTAACCATATTACTGTACCGGACAGGTACCCAATACCGCACATCCAAGACTTCGCCCAACATCTCCACGGTTAAACTGTATTCAGCAAAATTGACTTAACTCGTGCCTACCATCAGATACCCATCCATCCAAAAACAGCCATAACCACTCCTTTCGGTTTGTTTGAATTCCTCTACATGCCCTTCGGTCTATCGGGCGCTGGTCAGACTTTCCAACATTTCATCCACTAGGTCTTATACGTCTTGGATTTCGCGTTTGCATACCTTGACGATATCCTGATCGACAGCGTAAGCGAGGATGATCACTACACACACCTAGAATCTCTTTTCCAACGGTTAGTAGATTATGGCATCCGCATAAACATGGTGTCGGACTAAGAACATTCCGACAATATCACTTGTTTGGAAATTGTTAGTGAAATGGGTCTTGTCGTGGGAACTGGACGAAAAAAAACATTGGGGACCAATTGAGACATTTTGGACACAGAGATTAGGGTCATAAAACATGATTGTTAGGGATTTCTTGCAGACCACTGTCGCCAAAATAAGGGCCATAAATTTTAGGCTGCCTAGACCAGGGAGACAGTTTTACGATTGCCGCGGCAGGGGGTCCAATTAAGAATTCCTGGAAAACCAGCGTTAGGGAGGGTTTTTCACAGGCACGAGGATTGGAGAAGGGTTCACGGCCATGGAACCACTTTGACCTATCACGGCAAAATGGACATCCCACAAGGGTGGTAAACGGAGGTGATGTCCAATGAGAACGCAATACAAAAATAAGTAACGCCCATCGTGAAACGCAGGATGAGAAACTTTTTTGAATAGAGGGAGAAGACGAAGTGATGGAGAACAGAACGATCTGGAATTAAAACTAAGAGAGAAGCGGATAGTCAACCCGATCTCTCCGCACAAACGCAGGGAACTTCAAGCGGACCCTAGCCGAAAAAAACTATGCTGACGACGTCCCCAGCCAGCCACTACGCGGTCTTTGTGAGCATCGTCTCAACGAAAATCTACGCTAACGTCGAGCCCAGGTCCCAAAGAGAGACGCGCTGCTACTAAACCCCATCGTCTCTACGCGGTCGACGCCCAGGACAGCCGTCACCGAACCCCAGGACCGCCATGCACACCGTCATAATTACCAGGATATTTGCCAGCAGATCTACGCCCATGAAGATACCGTCATCGAACTGATAGCGACCAACACCCCAGAAGTAGATGACAGGAAAATTAGTGAGTCATAAAATCTTTTTTCAACAATTTGATTTCAATATTTCGTCGGGCAGAAAGTTTATAGTTAGGTAACCATTGACTTAAGTAGTATAGTGTTTAATTAGCATAAAATTTCATTATATACTTAAATATTATCCTCCCTCCTGTCACAAACTTTACAAGGTCATATTTGATTAAAATTGTTTTATAGAATGTATCCCCATGTAATTACTCTACCTAAATAAACGATGTATTTTATTAAATTATATTGTCTCATTTTTCATTCGATACTACCTACGGGTTCCTTTCCTATTGGGACTAATCATTATAGATCACTTTGGCCAGAAATTAGTTCAGAAAATTTTATTCATGAAAATTTAATATTTTCACTTAGTTAAGCCTTGGTTTCCTAGCAGACCGTTGACAGAATCGAACGCCCGCACGAAACTGGTCGTGACGTCAAACTGTGACGTCACTCCGTAACAGAATAAGACGGTGAACGAAAAGTGTAAACCTAGCGAGAAACTGGTGTCGATGTTGACGGCCGCAGAAAGTGTCAAATCATCCGTTATTCTGTGATTTCAAGATGGATCCGCGCGCGCGTCAAATTTTGGCTCTTGGGATAGCTATATTTCTCGAAGACGAGTTTTCATCCGAGGATGAAAGAAATGCCGAAGCAGAAATGTTTAAGAATAGAGCGACGGAGGGAGCATATAATATTTTAATTTGCAGGCATTTAAAGTCGAATGATGAAAAGTTCCGTCAATATTTCCGATTGACACCCAGCCTATTCCAATATGTGCTTGCACATATCAAACAAGATCTGATATGCAAGCCTTACAATCGGAACCGAACTCCCATTTCCCCGGAAGAAAAGCTATGCATTTTCTTAAGGTGAGTAATTTTATTTCCTTTTTTAATTGAAATTACATTTGTTTTGATATGTTAAATGTTGGTATTTGTACTTACTGGATACACTTGCAAACACATATGTATACACTATTTTTATGTATACTACGTGGTAAAAAAATATTTTTCAGTTGTGTTTTTCTTAGCATATTTTATACTTATATAATACCTATTAAGTTTTTGGAATTCTACCTATTCAAAAATTGTTATTCATTAGTATTTTTGAAGCATCAAGTTTTTTGTATCCAAGATCGCATCAATTTTTTAGTAACCAATTATTAAAAATATTGATTAAAATATAAACCTTCTTTTACATGTCCCTTATTACAACTTGTATACATTTTTAGGTTCTTGGCTACTGGGGAATCTTTCCGCTCACTTTCTTTCGGGTTCAGGGTAAGCCATTCCTGGATCAGCAAGATCGTCTTGCAAGTTGCCACCAGCATTGTGGACCGGTTACTTGGAATTATGCTGCCTCCGCCTACCGAAGAGCAGTTGAAAGCGATTTCCCAAGTGTACCACTCTAAGTGGAATTTCCCCAATTGCGTAGGAGCAATTGATGGCAAGCATGTGCGGATGAGGGCTCCGGCCAACAGTGGATCGCTGTACTTCAACTACAAGGAGTACTTTTCCATGGCCATGCTTGCCATAGTTGACGCCGACTGCAAGTTTGTTGCAGTGGATGTTGGCTCATATGGTAGTGAAGGTGATGCTGGCATCTACCAGAAGAGCATCATCGGCCAGAAGATCCGCAGTGGTCAGTTTAACATCCCTCCACCTAAAGCCCTGCCAGGCACTAATGTGGTGTTGCCACACGTCATTGTTGGCGACGCAGCATTTGCCCTTCACCGCAACTTGATGAAGCCCTACCCAAGGCCACAGAGTGCTGTCGACGACACCAAGGCGGTATTCAACTATCGCTTGTCTCGTGCAAGGCGCACCACAGAAAATGCCTTCGGCATCATGAGTGCTTACTTCCGTCTCTTCTTTCAACCGATTGCCACTGTCCCGTCAACAACTGACAAGTTAGTTGTCAGTGCATGCATTTTGCACAACTTGTTGCGGAATTCTAAAGTTCTTGCTCCATCACAGGTGCATCTGGATGACAGCATGCCATTGCCATCAAAGAACTTTGTCCCCATTACAGCTGTGCAAGTTAGATCGAGGAATGAGCCAATTAAAATCCGGCAAGAGTTCAAGACATACTTCAATGGCGTAGGAAGTGGACTGGCAGAGCATTATCAAGGCAGTTTTTAATTGTTGGATGTTTTACTTTTATTTACATATTTTATTTTGCTATCTTATTATAGTATTTTATATATTGCATATCAATTGGCTGTATGTGATATGACTAAGCATAGCATAATAAGGGCTTGGACTGATTTATTCAGCTCTTGCCTGCGGGTTGGCCAGCGGTTGCACTACACGCTGGCAACAACCCGCCAAATTGAAATAGTAGAATCACTACACACACATCACACCTATTTTGTAGCTGTATTTTTATTAATATGCATATATTTGTATTGTATACACATACAAATAAGGGCTTGGACTGGATTTATTCAGCTCTTGACTGCGGGTTGGCCAGCGTTGCACTACACGCTGGCAACAACCTGCCAATTGAAATAGTAGAATCACTACACACCACATCACACCTATTTGTGCCGTTTTTTTAATGTTGAAATGAATGCATTTATGTTATTTTTCATTCTATTTATATATTGCATATATTTGTATTGTATACACATACAAATAAGGGCTTGGGACTGGATTTATTCAGCTCTTGCCTGCGGGTTGGGCCAGTGGTTGCACTACACGCTGGCAACAACCCGCCAAATTGAAATAGTAGAATCACTACACACCACATCACACCTATTTTGTGCCTGTTTTTTTAATGTTTGAAATGAATGCATTTTATGTTATTTTTCATTCTATTTATATATTGCATATATTTGTATTGTATACACATACAAATAAGGGCTTGGGACTGGATTTATTCAGCTCTTGCCTGCGGGTTGGGCCAGCGGTTGCACTACACGCTGGCAACAACCCGTCAAATTGAAATAGTAGAATCACTACACACCACATCTTTTTTTATTTAATGTTTGAAATGTTGCATAATAAATGCTAATTTACTATTATATTACATTTTATAAAATTAACCAGTATATAAAAACTAGCATTAATTGTGCAGAGTTTTAAGTATTCAAACACCTTTTTATTATCTAAATTATTTTCCTTTTTAAAAATGTGTGTTATCAGTAAATCATTTAATTAATAAAAACAACACTTAAAGTAGAGAATAATTTTTATTTTTTAACTTTTTTAGGCGGTTTTATTTACACATTTAATTTAGACAAATATTCAATCTCAGCTTCGTGCACCAAATTACTAATTTGGTGGCGCAGCCGGCTTTGTTGAAGTTGGGGCAAAGTTGACATAATTTTGGCCATGGCCGACATAAGTTGGCCATTTGCATCCATTTCTGGGAGCTTTATGTTATCCCCCATCAATTTTAATAATTTAAGGCGGTCCTCGGATCGGGTTGCTGTCTTGTTTTGCCTCTTCCGCTGGCCTGGGAGAAGTTGTGGTGGAGGGCTATCCGCAAAGTAGGAGGTACCCGGCTCCATATCATTCTCCCAACTAGGCTCCACCTCAACGACTTCATGATCCCCCTCCACTTGATTTACGACCTCTACCATGAGGTCCTCAACCTCGGTGCAGGGAAGTGTCTCCCTCGGGAAATTGTTGATAGTACTGAAATTTAATAAAAAAAATAATAACTTTTATGATGTAATGCAATTTTCAATTTTTTCTTCAACGGAGATTATGTTAGTGTAATTTTAAGGGCAGAGGTGTGCTAAAACAAACTCTTGTAAAGAGAAAGAAAACACAGCAATGGCAAATGTTTTTCAATGTAAAATTATTTCAACCAGGTGCATCCAATTTTGTGCACTGGTTGAGTTCACTTTTGTCAAAAGTTCACAAAAAGTTCACATTTTGTCAAAAGTTCACAAAAAGTTCACATTTTGTCAAAAGTCACTTTTTTTGTGCAAATTAAAATGTTGGTGGATCCCTTCCTACAATACCTGTCTGAAAAGCTAACCAACTCAATTTTTTCCAAAAAGTGATTTAACTTGTTTTGCATTTGAGCTCTCTTTATATATGGACACATACTTTCACATGATGCATAGCAAAAAAATTGAAATGCATCAGAGATTAAATTTAATTGCCAGAAAAAGAAATACAAATGTCATAAAGGTGACTGCGATTGCATTTTTTTTGTAATAAATTTTATGCAACAAAATAAAATAAAAACTCCATCAAATATGTGTTATATAATTTGTATTCTTTTTAATATTTGTGGCAACAAAATAGTTTTACATGACACTTACTCTCTTTTCCCCAAGTTCTTGTCGTCCAGGAACGACAGCAACACGGCTTGCCTTTTGGCTGCCTCTCCGGTGGATCCTGTCCCCGGCTTCCCTTGCTTTCTCTTGTAATAATCCCGGACGTGGGCCCATCTGGCTTTGCACTCTTGATCTGCAAATAAGTAAATTATTGTTTAGAATATGATATCGACTAGAGTACGAGATGTAAGAAATACAATGGAAGAATGTCTATCAGTTTTTAATTAATAACCATTAATTTGTAATAATTTAATAAATTAGGTATAAATTTCTCATTGTGTAACATGAGCAAAATATGTATTTTAAATACTTGAAATAATGTATACAATGAATAAATGAAATTAATTGTACATTTTTTTCAATTGTATTGCATCTAAACATACTTGAATAAATTGAAATTATCATTCAAAAATTCTTTTAATCTTGAATATGAAGGTAGTTATAACTAGAAACTGTTATAAAAGCTCTGAAATGAATGCTCTAATTGATTTTAATTTCCATCAAAACATAACATTAAAACTTATTTTTAAGCACTTGTTAATTAATTAAATGTATTACATGTAGCACTTGTTAATTTAATTAAAATGTACATTAAAAAAATAAACTTTTTTCTCTAGTTAAAATAAAACATTGTACATACCTGTTCTACATAGCCGAAATCCAACATCAATCCACTTTCTTTTTTTTAATTGGTAATTTTTATATTCAATGTGGTTTTTGTTGTATATAATTTCGTTGTTTTTTACATAATCAATCAAAATCTCATCTTCTTCCATCGAAAATACCGTCTTTTCTTGCTCCATAGTCATTGCTGCTTTCTCCCAAAAATCTCAAAAAGTGACCAAAAACCACCGCCGTCCAGCAACAGACACAGATAAAAACGGTGGCTCCAACGTTTCCCGCCGCACTCGAGGCGACAGACGATAGCGGCGGCGAACGGTGAACAGACAACGTCCCCTAGGAAACCGTACTGGCGTGTTTGTATTGTACCCATTTTTTCACCAGACTTGTCTGGCCGCTCGATTCTGTCAACGGACTGCTAGGAAACCAAGGCTTTAAGGGGACGCGGTACCCAAAAAATGACAAAAATATCGATTTTTCAATTTTTAGTGTAGTTTGTTAACTAACTCTTTATGAACATTATTCCAAAATTTTAAAATGATATCTTAAACAGAAAAAAAGTTATTAAACTTTTTCTGAGCCTATCCCAATTTTCGACACCCGTTCTGAAAGCCCATTGCAGACAAAACTTTTATCCAAACTAACCTAATACTATTTTATATTTTGTGCAGGTTTCTAGTTTAACTGTGACTGTTTTTCTGTGTTTATATTTGTATTCTACAACGTTTTTCTGCAAGCATGATTTCGAAATTTGATAAATTAAGTAATTTTTTGATTTTTGAATTCGGAAACCGAAACTACAGTTGGATGAAATTATTCTTCAAAGATTTGTGAACTTCTTTTTTGAATATTATAAGATATAAATTATGCCTCGTCGTAAGAGAAAAAATGCAACTAGTCAACATAACATAACAAAAAGATGGTGTGAAGACCTATCTTCTACTACTAATGTTGATCCTGTCAAAAATCCACCTCTATCAAACTTGAGACTAAGCCAACTGAACAAAAATATCTGTGACATTGAAACCGAAAACAGTGAAGCCGTGTACATAATAATTGAATCGAACAAACTTACTCGACTTTTAGCAGGACTGCAGTGTAAATTGTGTGGTGGGGATTCTGTAAGGGTTGAGTTTTGCCATGAGTTAAAAGTAGTTTGCGATAAATGTTCAATTTTGAACAAGACTGTTACTTCTTCACGTCTGAACAATGAACAAAAACATTAGGATATCAACTATAGGATTGTCCAATCCTACTTGTTTTGAAAAGGGTTTCTCTGCACTGGAAATTTTCTGTTCGCAGGTAAGCATGGAAGGAATGTCCAGCAAAACTTTCAATGACTATAAAAAACTTATTCTCGACAACTATGTCAAATCGACCGAAACTCTTCTTAGAGAAACAATTTTGAAAGTGAAGGAATCATACAGTAAAAATCCTGACGATATTGTTGATATTTCTGTATCGTATGATGGTACCTGGTTAACGCGCGGCCATTCATCTAATATTGGCGTTGCATGTGTGATCGATCTTCTAACTGGATTCGTCGTCGACTATATAGTGATGTCCAAGCGGTGCACACATTGCGAACAAACCAAAGCCGCTTTAGGTGGAACTTCCCCCGAATTCTTCATATGGTATGAAGGCCACAAACCAGAATGCTCGATAAATCACACTGGATCATCAGGCGGCATGGAGGTGCAATCAGCTTTGCAGTTGTGGCAGCGATCTGAAGAGAGAGGTCTTCGATACACAACAATGCTGTCGGACGAGGACTCGAAAGCTTTCATGGCTCTCACAGAAGCTGAAGTCTACGGGAAAGATGTTTTGAAGAAGGAAGAATGCCTAAATCACGTAAGCAAGCGTCTGCGCACAATTCTTCTAAAATGTGTTAAGGAGTGGCGTTCTAGAGGGGTGACACTGGGCGGTAAAAAGCAAGGAAGTTTGTCAAATACCACTATTCAGAAACTGTCAAAATACTATAAAAATGCAATTATTAATAATAAAGATAACATGAAGACAGCAGTTTATGCATCACTGTACCACTGCATTTCCACAGACGATAAACCTCAGCACAATAAATGTCCCAAGGGTGAAAATAGTTGGTGTTTTTTCCAAGCTGCAGAAGCTCGCGGTCAGAAACCTGGAAGACATAAGGATAACGTTGGAACTCCAATTTTGGAAAAACACGTGCCCAAGATTTTGCCAATCTATCAACGATTAGCCTCTGACGAGATACTGCAGCGTTGCTTACGTTGTGCTACACAAAATGCTAACGAAAGCTTGCATTCAGTAATATGGAGTAAATGTCCCAAAGAAAATTGTGCCTCTATTTCTCGAGTAACTATAGCAGTTTGTGAAGCCATCGCAACATTCAATGCTGGAACTTCAAATGCCCTTCGAAAATTCCTTGAAGAATGTGGAAGAGAGCTTGATGGATTTTCTAACAATCAAACCATTTCAAGGGATTTACGAAAGACCTACTTAAGAATGAGAAAAAACAATGCAAAATTTAGGGCTGCCCAGAAATTAATTAAGCGTGCTAGATTGCTGCGATCAAAAGAAATAGCAAAAAAAGAAGGAATTCTTTATAATGCTGGAGGTTTATGGAAAAATGGTGTGGTGGTTTGGTGAAATAGTTGTGTAAACGGTTTGTTCATTTTCTCAGTTTGATTTTTTTCAGTTTGTGTAATGGTTAAATCCCTAAGGCTTTTAGATAAATAAATGTAGAGCTCCAAAATTTTTTATCCTTTGTTAAGACATATATGATTAACAAAAGTTGGTATGGGATAAGGTCTATTGTAAATACTTTTTTAAAAATTTTAATTTTTTTAAATTTTTTGGCCATTTTTATACTTAAAGCTACATAACTTTTCGTGTTTAATTGATAGCTCAAAATCCATACCAACTTTTATTAATAGATGTTGTAGGAACATTTTGCAAAAAAAAATAAATTAAAAATTCTTTAAATTATAGGAGGAGTAGCATTTCGAAAAAACGTTAAATATTTTAAATTAAAAAAAAAAACTTCTGTTTCAATATTTATTTATTTTCTGGATATGTTTACTGAAGGTTAGTTCTTTGTAAAAAAAGTTAAATTTGCATGCCAGTGATAAAAATACTGGATTTAATTTTTTAGGTACCGCGTCCCCCGTGTTACAACAGCATGACAATAGACAAATGCATTTTCGGCGCAAAAGAGCTGCCCTTTCTTGGCTATACAGTAAATGCGGATAGCATCAAACCTCAGCCCGAACGCGTCGAACCGATTCTACAGTTTGTAAAACCAAAAACGATCAAGCAACTTAGACGTTTTTTAGGACTCCTAAATTTCTACCGTAGAAATGTGCCACAAGATTCACATGCCCAATACCTTTTGTGTGAGTACCTTAAAGGCAAAAAGAAGTCAGACAATTCGGAAATAGCTCAGACAACCGACACCACACAAGCCTTTAATGATTGTAAAACTAAACTTGCAAACGCTGCACTCTTAGCGCACCCACACCCAAATGCACAACTTGTTTTACACACCGATGCAAGTTCTTACGCTGTTGTAGGTGGAGTTGCAGTTTCTTCGTGCACCCGGACCTGCGGACAACTTCTCATGTCTTCCTTCGACATGACGCAGTTCAGACTTCTCTGCGCCCACCATACGACGCCCCTTCTTGGTCTTGTAACGTGCCCAAAGACTTTCCGGATCCTGAAAGGCGAGAAAGAAGTTGTGGTCTCCATCGACAGACTGAAGCCAGCTTACGCCCTGAAGGAAGCAGACAACGCAGCCACTCGAGTATCTTCCCCAGCAGACGCCCGTGTGCCCTAACCTAAGCAAGCCAGGTTGCCCCAGACGACCCGTCCCAACCAGTCGAATAAAAAGAGGAAGGCTTCTCGAAGCAGAAGTTTTTAAAGAACTAAAAGAAACACATAACACAAAAATTTTACATCTAGTTTTATAACCAATTCTACATATCCTTTTGCTGGTGCTTCTCCTGACGGCTTCAATAAAGAATTTGTGGTAGAAGTGAAATGCCCATCTTCTATAACAACCATGGAAAATATTTTAAAGATGACATGCCTTCGGAGAAACATCATGCTCAAATTCAGATGCAAATGCTTTTTGCCAACAAATTAAAAGGTCTGTTGTGTAGCTCACCCCGATTTTGAGTCACCCAAGCTCACTACTGAAGTGTGGGTTGATTTCAATCAACAATACTGTGATGATTTGCTTTCTAAGGCAAGAGTTCGTTTAGCTACTGTAATATTTCCCCGTTTATAATATTCTTTTATACTCTCATTAATACTTCAATGTTTAGTTTCTGTTAAGGTAAATGATTTTTTCAATTCTTACTGTAAACATTATGCAAAATAAAATAGGTAGTACCAATCCAACTATTTTGTGTGTTTTTTAATTATGATGCAACTTGGCTCATAACAAAAATATTTTGCACACATTTACAGCCACCACTCAATCAATTACCATTTAACAGCTGGAATTTCAAAATAAATCAGAACTAAAATAGACTTGTAACAAAGTGGTTGCTAAAGAGAAGGACTGTGTGCCCAGTGCGAAGCCAAAGTTGAAATATGTTAATTAAATTTTGCTTTAGTTCTAATTTTAAAATCTACAAAAATCTTTAATAAATTATAATGGTTCAATTAAACTCGATAAATTAAAAATTACCCTACAAAACCTTAATTTTTTGTGAGTTCTTTGGACTTGTAATGATTATCTCCGGCAACTTTAGCAGAGCTCTACTAATTCTATATAACAGAAGTGGTGGAACAGTTACGATAACCGGTCTTGATTTGCATTGCCAAGCAACGAAAATGCCCAAATGTGGTAAACATTCCACTTCATATTTCATACAACTCTATAGGTATAGCAACCTTACGTTAACATTTCAAGCTCGTCAAAAGTTATCCATAAACAGACCGGCCATTATATCATAGCTATAACGAGGTGGCAATGGATATGCCCAAAATCTAACACTCAGCTCATTCTATATATAAAGTTATCCATTTGTTTGAAACAAAATAAATGATTTTTATAACTACATAAAAAGTTAAAATTATATTTTTATAGTAAAGATATACAAGTGATAAGATGAGCGACAATTAGGCCAAGAATCGTGTTATGTTGAATCTAGAATTAGAACTGATATCCTTACTAAATAAAATAAACTTAGTATGTTAAAAACATTTATACCCTTTTTTACTTCCAATATTCAGATTTAACTTCTTAAATATGTAATTAGTCAAGCCGCAGGGCGACATATTCTTCGAGAATTGTGCCTTTTGAGAAACATTTATGAAACTTTCAGGGTTTGTTGTACACAAGAGCATGACGATCATTTTTTGATATGGCTTGGGTTCCGACCCGTTTGGCCGCCATCTTGAAAAATGGCTATCTATTTTTCTATTATTAAAATCTATTTTTGATCATAACTCCTGGACCGCTTGTCCAAATATAATGAAATTTGGTTTAAAATGATCGCAAATGTTTTCAACCGCTCTAACCGCAACTATCGGAAGACGGATTGGCAAAGTACTGGCAGGGTCTCCAAATTAGGGCGGGAACAGAAGTGAGCGAAAGAAAAAGAAAAGCAATGGCCAAGAAACAGATCAGCAATCAAAAGCTGTAGAAAGCAGCGAGGAAGACATGTGTTCTTTTTAATAAATGGACCTTTTAATTAACCAATTTCAGCAGCTGTATCTTTAATGATATAATAAAAAAGTGTGTACATTAATTTTTTGTTGTAATATTAAAAAGATTTTCACGACAAAATCAAAAATTTAAGTTGTGCTTGGTATCTGCTGAAGGGTAACAAATGTTTTTTTTTTTTTCGTTTTTAGCATTTCATTTTAATAAAAGCTTGTTTTTTTATAAATTTTTATTTTTATGGCAGAGATTATTAAATCATTGGCTAATGCTCATGAAAATATTACCCAAACTATATAATTGACAGTAAATTATTTTACTGTCTTTTATATGGTTTAGGTATTATTTCCATGAATTAGGCAATGCGTTTTAATAATATCTGTCAATACTGCAAAATCTATTACAATAATATTGGCCAATGCGGGTAAACGATATATGCCAATATTGCAAAAAGGTTTGCCGTTCGATGCTGGCTGATATTGCTTGTTGATGTTGGCCATCATTCTGTGTATGACATTGGCCAATGCGGGTGAACAATATCTGCCAATATTGCAAAAAGGTTTGCCGTTCGATGCTGGCTGATATTGCTTGGTGATGTTGGCCATCATTCTGTGTACGACATTGGCCAATACTGCTGTGCTACTGGGGTACGTGCGTACTTGGGGCTGGTGGAACCGTTTCGGTTTCTATCCGCTGTGTGTTTATGGCGCTGGCGTCGCTTGGTCGTGTCATCTACTGCATCCTCTATTTTAAACATGGTCTTGTGGATATGCTGTTTTTAACGTAGGTAAACACATCGAAATAATTTTATAAAGGATGTCTATCTTTACCAATTTATAACATATTACAGGAAAAGTTGAAAATAAAGTTTTTATTTGACGTAAGTTAAATAACAATGCATGATATCATAAACTCAAACTATTTAAGAAAGTTTTAATTTTTGCGTACTTTTGTTTTGTATTAAGGGGGAATAGGACAGAGAATCGGCTTCTCAAGCGAACGCTTCTGTCTGTGTTAATCCTATGGAAAAAAAATAAAAAGTCTGCCACATTTCTCCGGCTGTATTGAGTATTTTTACAAACGGTTTTTTTTATATGATACATGTAGCTTATTTGCAGGTCCCTATAATCGCATTTTTTTGAAATTGGTTAAAATAATTTTTTGATTATTAATAAATAGTTTTACAATATAAACAAGGTCAACATTTGAAAAACGAAGAAGATAGAGTTGTAAAACTTTAAATTTCCTTTGCATTGGAAAAAAAAGTGCTAAATTATTTGCATTTTTAGGGTCGAAAAGTGGCAGAGAAATTATATATTTTTTTAATCCAGCAAGTAGTGCCCCCTAGGAGCAGAACTTAAGCTCCTACCCTCGTAACGCCCCTTGTAATTAAATTTGCCGAAACTCTGATAACATAAGGTACGTATAGTCAATTTCAAAACTCTGCGAATTTTAACTTCTGGTCTGTATAAACTAAAGTTTCGATTCATTGTTCCTGTGTGTTTTTGGACGCTGAATTCGAAAATGCAAATAGATTTTTTTTCTATCGCGTCCAGTTTAAAAGTATTAAAAATTTTGAAGTAGTATTGATTTATTCTATTAGAAATTTCTAATTAGTAAAAAGTTCTTTTTAAATTACTTGAATGTCTATGATTTATTTAAAAGAACCTGAATAATGTTTTGGGGACATAAAGCTCATAAAAACTCATTACAATGTATTTAAAATTGCACAAAATTCGGACTTATTTTTGGTAAAATATTAATTTAAGTTTAAATCCTAAAAACTTGAAGCTTTTGTTTAATTTTCCATTTCTCTCCAAAAAATATTTTTGCATTACATTTTAAATTTGTTTGGGCTTTAGGTAGCAGTATTGGCTTGTTTTATATTAGGTAACTCTTTTCAGTTTTTCATTTTTGACATTCCGCGATTTCAATGGATGTTTCGGTTCCACTCTCAATGCCAGGTCTTTTCATCTGTTGTGTTCTATTTTAGTTTAGTTAGAAAGGCTGGGGAGCCCAGTCAGTTAGGCATTCGCCTAGCATGCAAAAGGTCCCAGGTTCGGGTCCGGGCATCGCCAAAATAACTGCCGACCTATAAAAGGCCCGTGCAGTCAAAAATGTCTGACGAATAATACCCCGTGTAGAGGGAGTGCACGTTAAATATGCTTCAAAGTCCCAACGCTGCGTACGATGTCGCCCTTGACTGTGGTTCTAAAATACGACGCCCGTCGCCAATAGCCCTCGTGTAGCTCTAGTGCGATGATAATTCAAACTAAACTAAACTTAGTTTAGTTAAATTAGTTTGAATTATCTTGGCACTAGAGCTACACGAGGGCTATTGGCGACGGGCGTTATAAATATCAATTTTGAGAATGAAACATGAAACCATAATAGGATTCACGAAGGAAACAACGTAGATTATTGGCGCAAATAGTTTATTTGTAGGTACACATTTTACATGATTCGGCAAGCCTCAAACTCGTCTCCTTCGGAAAAATACACAACAGAAACCGAGTTTGTGTTTATAAATAGTTTGTGTTATTTTTATATATCGTTTGCAGTAATTGTTATATCAGTTGTAATTTAAAAATTAGTTTGCCAAAGATTTGTAAAAAAAAGTAATTGACATTCATGACCCACCCTTCTAGTACGACCTTCAAGAAATATATATGCCCATTTTAAATTAAAATAATGTTCCATTTTGGTCTTTTGAAAGTTAATTTAACTAAATATAATTTATTTTATTCTAAAATCAAGTACACTTGGGTGATCTAAAAGCTTCTTTTTGCCTTACAAATTATACGATTGACGAATGGCGTCAAAAGCCATGTATATTGCATTAAAAGGTTCTGTCCTTGTCCATCCATCCTACAATGAAATCTTTAGCTGCGTCAATAATTGGTACATTGGCATTTGTAAGACGAAATCACTTTGAAAGCAATTTTAAGCAAACTGAATCTATCGAAAGACACAAAGTTTCACACCTACGTCAATATTACAACAGCACTTATCATCTAATGTGCGTGACTAATAATGACTAATAATGTTTTCCTCACTGTATTTGACCCCAACGGGGGGGGGGGGGGCAACGTACAATTTCTTTGTTATGAAAAATAATAATGATAATTTCTGTAAATAATATTAATGTAATGCAATAAGGTGAAATAATGCATCGTAATAAAATGTAATTTTTTAAAAGAAAAAATAATGCATTAAAATGGTCTTCGATTCCAAACACCACAAGCCACCTATCAAACTGAACCGATTCCAAACGCCACAATGCAATTTCAATTTGAACAAAGAAGAAAACGCGACGCAAGTGCATTTTTGATTGAAGTATAAAAGAAAACAAGAATAGTAAAACAAAATTCTTCTCGGAGGTATTAGCTGTAAACAAGTTGACCTTTAAACTCAGAGATCCGAGGATCGAATGTAGTCCTCCTATAAATCATAATATCAATCAAATATATACCGTCTAGAGAGGGGTTGTGCACGTTAAATCCATTGTGGTACAATGACCCATAGTCTTGTATGATATCGCGAATTGGTTCCCAGTCAGATATAACCATTGTCTTTCTGAAGGCATTTCAAAATTACGAGGCACGTCGAAAAAAATCCACGCATTATGCGATATTATATGAATTTATCAAACAATTTAACAGTTCTTATAAAGTGGCGTCTGTTCCTGAAATCAATTATCGATTTGTTTATGCATTGAGACAATTAGGCAGGGGACATTATGGTGCTAAGAAACTATGTGCTACACTGAAATTGCCCCCACCACCTTCGAAAACTTCTTACTCATCACATGAAAAAAAGCTCTTGTGTGCCGTGTCGGAAGTCAGCAAGCAATCAATGTCGAAGGCAGCAGCACAATTGAAAGAAATGAATGATGTGCAGCTGAGGGTCATGCAACAGAATGCGGAGTGTCGGTTGATAAGAGCTGGCAACGCAGAGGATATTCTTCCTTTAATGGCTGTGTCGCGGCAATAAGTGTGCACACGGGGAAGGTTTTAGATGTCGAGGTAATGTCAGCTTATTGCCCTACCTGCAGAAAACTCCAAAAAATGACAACAAATGAAGACTACGAAAAGATGAAGGCAGATCATGTGTGCCAATGCAACCACCAAGGCTCTGCCTCTCGTATGGAAACTGTGGGTGTCTCCAGAATTTTTTCCATATCAATAGATGAAAGGGGTCTGAAAAATACGGATTATTATGGGGATTGGACATATACAAAAAAAAGTTGGAACACATCTTCGTAATTTAAAAAAAACAAAAGGTCTTTCAGGAAGAGGGAAACAAACAGATGCATTTATTGATCGCCTTCAGAATTATTATGGAATTGCTATTCGTGCCAATGTGGGTAACTTGAACAAAATGCAGCAAACTGTAATAGCAGTTTTGTTTCACTGTTCCTCAACAGAAGAGCATCCGATGCACGGACAGTGTCCCATAGGCCAGGTTAGCTGGTGTTTTCACCAAAGAGCAGTATTCCAAGGTATAACACTCAAACAAGTATAAAGGGTTGCCACAGGAAGTCCTGGCAGTGGTAAAACCAGTATATATGAAACTCTGCTCTAGAGAGTTACTTGTGAAATGTCTTCACGGTAAAACTCAAAATGCGAATGAGTTTTAACGGAAATGTTTGGCAAAGAGTGCCAAAGATTGTGTTTTCGTCGTTGCGAACTGTACGCCTGGGAGCATATGATGCTGTTATACAATTTAACGATGGTTACAAAGGTTGTTTGGAGATTTTTGAAAAACTTGGATTCAAAAATGCTGGAAACTTTACTGTTGATGCTTACAATCATTTCGACAAATTACGAATCGACGAATCAGTGCGTCATTCAACGCCATTTGCGAAGCACCAAAGGAAAATTTTGAAAGCTGCTAGAAAGAAGAAGACATTGAATTATGAAAGCAAAGAAGGACCCTCATATGGAAAAGGTGCATTTCCCTGGTCCTAACATTCTGGTAAAAAAAAATTTCACTTTGAATTCTATTTTCTGCTTTTTCTCGATTTCAAATTTTGCATGTATACAACTTACCGCAAAACATGATTTAAAAAAAAGACCTCCAAAGGTGTACGTATACCTTAATGCATTTTTAAAGTTACCAATTATATGATTACTAACATTTAAATAATTGAAGTACAAATTTAAAAAAATCATTTCTTATATGGCAAAGTGCTGAATTATAAAACAGTAACTCATCTCTATACATATCCAGTTAAAAATTTAGACTTATATTTAGTAAAAAATAAGTAGCATTTAAAAAAATTTATAAGTATTACAATTTAGATAGTTATAGCAATAATATGCAAGGTAGCGTGCGCTATTGCAAGTTAATTTGTAACTATTTCATTCGAATTCAAGTTACGTTAAAATTGTATATGAAAACGTAAAATTTGAGAATCAAAAGGACAAGTTGCCAAAACTATTTCATTATTAGATATTTTATTTATTAACTATGAAAAAATAAACATCCTGCTGCTTTAAAGTTTACTACTACTAAGCTTTAGAACTGAAAAATATCATTAATTTGAATAAAGAAATATTTCCACGACTTTCAATAAAGAAATAATTTTTATGTAAGAGTTAAAATAACTAATTTAAAGTAAATCAATAGCAAAAATGAATGTTTTCGTGTTTCCATCCTTTATATGATGATTTATAAATTAAACTCTAGTCAAGAAGGTTTGCCATGACTGAAATCTAGTCTATATATACAATTTTTGTCTTTTTGTACTTGTGTCGGCTGACAGAAAGTGCCTCGAAGTAACAAGTATGAATGTGGTTCATATCCTTGCTGTATCAGAGGAACTCTTCCGGTCGATGCCACAGGAACGAAAGCTGCCTCCTGAATATGAAGAAAGAGTGTGCAAGTTAATGGATCTTTAGATATTTGCATGGATGATTGTTTTAATTCCTTTGTCAGTAAATTCTTACTACACATTGCATTGATTTTCAAATTTATGTCCAGTGTAGGTTTTTTTGGTAACCTTAAACTGGTGTGTGGCCAAATGGTCCATGAAGTTTCAGGGACTTCCTAACCTGTCCTGGCCAGAAATAATGTATCCTAAATACGTCACTTCATTGGCACTTCTTGGAATGAACGTCAAATAATTTGAATTAACTGTGTATTAATGGGATTTTACTAACTTCTGTGGTATAATTTTGAGTTCTTTTTGTATATAAAGCTGAGACATTGCTGACTCTTAAGTGTGACTTTTTTTATTTCCTTTCCAGTGAATAAAAGTTATTGAAAGATGAAATTCGCAGAGAAACGGGGAAAGGCGTTACATTAAAGCTCATATCCAATATTGTCGCTAAGTGCAATACCACTTAAAAGACCGTTGATGAAGCAAGTATGATATTTTTAGGTATATAGCACTTTTATCTACCAACCTAAGCTGGTAAAAAGTTAAACGAAATCCGAAGCAAATTATCTTTGTTATGTGTTATCATTTCCACAACCCTTCATAAAATAAAATTTGTAAAACCTTGTCTCAGTCAGTAATAAAAAAGTTGTTTTATTGAGTGCATCTCATTAGTGTTTTTTTAATATAATCATTCTTCATTTATTCAGTTACTAATTATAATGCAGTACTTAGCTCGTAAGCGCTTATATCATATATATGCCTGTATATTAGATAGCAAAAAGTTGCTGAACACATACCTTGCCTAAATTTTTCAAACAAGTTCTTGATGTATTTTATTTTCCATATTCTAGATGTTTTGCAGAATGAACATAACTGTTCAGTTTCTATACTTCAGGATAATAATGTTTCTGAAAGGTCTGTTTCTTCAAGACCCGGAAATGGTCAACATGTATCGTAATTTCCCAGAGCTTTTTGAAGACATTATCACAATGATAGAAAGGCTTAAAAATCATTGCAAACCTAATAAGATTATTGTGAAAATCATTACATGCGTTCTTTATCGAAAATCATTGTTTATAAACTGGCAATGCTTTTTTAAGTAAAATTATACATTACTCAAACTGCTTTGATGTGTAAGAAGGCATATTAAATGTTTTAGTTGCTTATATCTAGGTTCCAGTGAAATTGTTGCTGTAGGGTTGTTGGATTTTGAGGATAAAAGTTCAGTACATTGGCAAGGTGAGTTCTTTCAAGGGAAAAATGACTTAAAACCCACATAATATTAACTGACAAGGACTTAAGAGAGAGGTTTATATTTAAGGATCTGTTTCCACATTCAGATCTTGAAATTTGTCTATTTCATACATTGAGGACTTTTAAACGAGAGGTAATATTTTTAGCAGTTTTATATTCTGTATTTTAGATTTTTTTGTTGTTGAGAATTTTGTGTGTTTATCCCATGTGTTATCTCATTATAAAAATATTGAGATACACTGTGGTTATGCTTTGGTGTTGATGCATCGTTCTACCCCTAATTCTAAATTAATAATGATACCATTCAGTTCTTTAAATTATCTAATAACTGTGCTTCATATGATATGGAGGAAAATGAATGTTCTTAGATTAATATTCAAATTTTATATGATTAACAATGTTTTTTTATTATTGACATTTTCTATGATTTATTTAATGCAGATTACACTGGAAAAAATGGGTGCGTCAAAATAATAGGGCGACTCCGTAAAAGATCATCTTTCTAAGATGGCATATTCGCAGACTGAAGAGGCTTACATGTCATTGTGTATAATGAATTCATTAAGATAAGTTGAAGTATTTCAATACGAATTGGCATGAGATACGAAAGGTAATATCTGGATAAGTAATACTAGTTAAAGGATCTAGTAGCAAAACTCTTATTTTTCAAGGTTTAACTAAGATATTGTATCCAGTTCATTCATTGTTGGCTTAGTGGTAAATTTAACTGCACGAAATCCTCAATGAAGGGGCTGGAACCTATATCTTAGTAATACTTTGGAGAGTGAGTTTTGCAACTAGATCCTTTAGTTGATAATAAGTTACTAATTTACCATAAATGGTTATTCTTAGACATAAGTTAAAAATCAATAAAATATTTCAGTGTTAACTTGATCTGCTATTAAACATAATCTTACATTTTTTCTCCAATGAGTAAGACTTTTGAAACAGACAAATCTAGGAATACGAAAATCACCCACGACAATAGTATGGGCAATTTTTCATTCAGCCACCTTGAAAAAGAATATGCTCTGAACCCAGTATCCTGCCAATGCCTTTGGTTTAAGTCTATGCGATTCCTTATCAACATAATATTGTCTCTCGGAAGAGGTATTTGACCCTACGCTACGCTATGCGACCATCAGTGGTTTAGGTCTAATTATATGGCGGTACGCCGGAAGTTTGCTGATCATACTACTGATCAGCAGCCACATTTCGATGTATCGGCATCAACCAAAGTTGGTTGGTTCCACCATGGTTTCCACAATTTATGCAGCTTCCATGATGTTTTGGGAATTGATATTTCCGCTGCCTCAATTATGGTGTTAGTAATTGTTTCAACAGCTATATCAATATCTGCATTTTCTGCCAAGCTCAAAGGTAGTGTGAAGATACAGTCAAAGAGTGGCCAGTTTGCCCTATCAAAGATAATTAGGGGGTCGAGTCAGCAGCGTACCGGAATTCGTATTATGGCATAGGATGACAGGAAAATGATCACTATTGTGAAGATCAGAGGCAACATTAAAATACACAGTTTTATGCTCCCCATCTTAAGCCACTAAGTTAAGAGTTTGGCACGATCTTGTAGGCTGATGAAAATATGTGGGTCTTGTGTCCTTCAGGAGACACAGATTATGGTCTGCAATATTTTTTTTTTCAATTTGTAAACCCCAGCATTATTATTTTGACTGCTCCATATAAAGTTGTGGCCATTCATGTCCCCAAATATGATGCATGGTACCGGGAGTTGGTTTGCTAAATTATCAAGGTCTGTTTGTGCAATTGTATCATTTGGTTAGGTTAGGTTTGAATTATCGTCGCACTAGAGCTACACGAGGGCTATTTGTATCATTTGGAGGGAGATAAATACAGCATATTGTTAGTAGAACTTTGATTTGCATCTGAATGGCTACTGCTTGTAAATTTGTGTTTAATTGGATTGGTCTATGAGGATATGAGCAGGAGTGCATTATAGCCACTCCGCCCACAGCTCGCCCATTGGTGTATATTGTATTTTCTTGTAAAATTGTATTGTTTAATTTTTGTTTTTATTGCAGGTGGTAATATGGTCTCTTGAAGGCCAAGGCATACAGGTTGGTAAGTATTAATTAAGTGTTTTACATCGTCTACACGACCTGCACGTGCCTGCTCGCTTTATGCTAAAATGACCGACGACAAGACCGGAACGCATGGTTCGAGTAACGCTACCAAAACAGTTACACCCGCACAAGTAGGTGTAAAGATGCCTAACCGATTATATTGTCTTTTCTTTCCAGATTTGTTTGAAAGTTATGTTCTGTTATGTTACAATGCAAAATATACTATAATGTGCTTTATTTCCAGAGTCCCACAAGTGAAGTTTCTGTTTCGGACTGTATTAGTCCAATTGTCCAGGATGCTTTCGATGGTTCTTTAGGGACTTGTAGTCCACTCCATCTCTCAGTGATGATGAAAATGAGGTTAGTCGAATTATATTTAAAAAAAGAATTCAATTTGTATATTTTTGTTTTAAAATTTACTAATCCAAATTATACTAGAGTTGAAGAAAGTCCTTATATCACCAATTCTCTATGCAGATCCCTTCTCCAGACCATGGCAGCGATTTGGACGAAGAAGTTGTCCTGGCAGAAAGACCAAATTTGAATGTCTTCTGATGGTACTGCACATCGTCCTCAGGCACGGATTGACTTTAGTCGCACTTGAGGATATCTTGAAACTTCTTAATTGTATAATTGGTAGAGAGATTTTGCCGAAAAGCTGCTACGTGTTCGACAAAGTTCTCAACAACGGTAAAACCCATATTTCATTTTTTCGTGCCTCATGTGAATGCATGATCGAGCCAGAAGAGGGTTTGCCATCAATTAATTGTCCAGTTTGTGGGAAAGTATGTAATTTGCAAACCATGAATGATGGAATTTTTTTTTAACCTTTGCCATTGCTTCTCAACTAATGACCTTGTTCTCCTCAAAAGAGGATGTATTCAACTTATTTAAGTATAGAATTAACCACAACACTGATCCCAATTATTGGATAGATATTTTTGATGGATCAGAGTACCTAAGATTATCCCAAACTGGCAATTTTCTAAATGACCCCAATAACATATCTATAACCATGAATACTGACACACATGAATACTGATCCTGATTTGGATATCAAAATTGACAATAGCTCCACAAACATCGGATTATATGATAAACGAAGGGATTTCCAGTTTGCAGTTAAGTGTCTTACTCATTTTTTCAGCAATCTCAATTCTAAAATTTTTAACATCTTTTTTACGCAACTTAACAGAATAAGTAGCATTTGTAATAATGATACTGATCTTAAAATTGCTTTTTCAATTTCAAAGCTATTTTTAGTCAAAACTGTTTTCCCATCAAACTATACAAATGCAGTGGATACTTTTATAAGACATCTTGCCTACACTGTAAAAACAAGGGAGTATTGTTACGCTTGTTTTGGGGTTATGAAATGCTAAATAAGGTGTAAATATACACGACTTGTGGTGTCAGCACCAAAATAGGTGTTATCATTCACTCAAAATGGTTTTTATTTAAACTAAAAAAAAAATCGGTGTTAATAAACACCAAGAATGGTTTAACTGTAACCTTTCTACCCGATTTGTATAGTTTCGTTTTAATTTGAGGATTTCGAAAATCCCAAACTAGCAATACTGGTTGTAACGAGAAAATTAGGGCTGTGTTTATATCTTTGTGCTAGTATATATGATTAAAAGATATTGAAATGATAAGTATAATTACAGTATTTTCCCATAAGTCATTTAGTTCATTAATATCTGAATTGTTTCAGTGATTAACTTTTCGATTATGAAATCATCATTACTTTCATAAATGATATTTTATTTACGTTTTGTTTGAAAAAACTATAAAATAGTTAAACTGAGGTTATTTGCACAATTTTATAGCTGTATAGATAGTTGAGTAACAAATTAAACTTTGTCTGGCCATCATTTTGATATCTATAAGTCACGTTAAATATTCCTAAACATTAATTTTGTTTGAGTTATGTTTTTGTATAATATATGTACATTTTTATTTTATCATTTGTAGTATGGAGACAGGTATCCTCGTTGAGTACAACTCAAGTCGCAAGATCTTTAAAATGCCTGCATCTGTGGCTGAATTTGAAAATGTAAGATATTAAATGTTCCCCATGTTGTTGATTACAAATTATTATTACTAAATATCATTTTCTAAAACATGTTTAAATTAAAAGGTATCAAATAATTTTTGTTTTACGTAGGAAACTCACCAAACCAACTATTTAGAAACTTTTTATTTTAGCTTCAACTTTCTTTTTTATTTCATTTCCTTCCAAATGTTACCTCTCTGACTTCTGGCTTAATCCTACTTAATGATCCGGTAAATTTTAATCCTTCGGTGCTGCTTGGTGCATTTTCAAAAACTCGACAACTTGGCGAAGCTCGCGTGTTTTTCTGTTGCCAGGTTTCTTCACGGCGATACATTAACCCTAACTCCAACGAATGGGTTTTAATGCTATACTAGGGCTGCTAATAAGAAACAAACCAAACTCGCTACACATTGGGCTAATAGTGGCAGTGGGGTACCGGGCAATTTTGTTTTCTTTAAAAAACATTAGTATCCGGCATGGAGCAGTATTGTATAGGTCCCTTTGAAAGCCGAAACAACCGTTTGAGGGACCGGGCAATTTTGTTTAGCTTTGTTTTGTTCCCATAAGTAACTTTGGTTAGTTACATTTGGGCTCGGACGACTTGATTACAAAACAAAACCCCCCAAAAGTTAATTTTGTTTTGTGAACAAAACCACAAAGAGTTAGTTTTGCATAACAAAACTAGATCAAGACATACAAAACTGAATAACAGTGCCCTCTTCAAATTTAGAAAAAACTCCGCATCCAAATATGCATCATCCATAATAATCGGAAGTTCAAAATGGAGTAGGTTTTACTCTTAAACAAAAACTCGACAATATGAAAAAATATTAATAAAGAAATTCCCATGTGCATAACACCAGCACCACCTCCCTCAATGCATTTTGCCAGAAAATGCAGTATCACCAAAATAAGTGTTTATCGCCATCTACGACTTTACGTCCAGCGACTTTTTGAGTGTGGCGACATTCCGAAAATCACATTATTTCAAAATGAGAAATGTTGCCTCTGGTAATTGGTGAACATGATTGCCAGAAATAATTGTTTCATAATCAATTGTTTTGAATAATGTCGCTGGGCCAGGACTTGGGATTTTACCTGACTTCTTATAAAAACATATATATTAAAAGCTGTTTATGTTTAACTAGTGCATCAAAGAGATTAAAACCAGAAAATACAGTAATTTTTAGTTATTGGAGTCGCAATTTATTTACATTAGCCATTTTTATGAATCTAACTAATGCTTGTATTACTTAATAATTAATGTAATATCAACTGAAATGAAAAATTTAATGAAAAACGTGCTTCAACAAGTTTTCTAACTGTGCACCATATTGTGAATTAACTGTAGCTCATTTAAAGTTAACTATCCAAAATAATAATAATCGAAAGACTGATTTTTTTTTAATTAACGTATGGTTATCTATATGACAGTGCCATTTTAAATTTATTCAGAAAAAAATATAAGCATAAGCAGTAAGAGTTAAAGCATATAAACCAGAAATTATTAGGTTTCTTTTTATATGTGTCTAAACATAATTTATTGGTCAAATTGACTGTATCAGCGAGAAGCCAAATGAATTTTAATATATTGAAATGTATGGTCTGATCACTGTAGTTGTATACAAAATGTACATGAAACTCATGCATAGTTAATTGATGTTTCAGGATGTCTATACTAAATTTGGTATTGATAAATCTGTGAAAGTTTTAATACGAAAATTCAGCGAAAATTGGCAAGAATACATTGATCTTCATGAAGACCAAAAAATTGCTTCCCCTAATTGTTTTCAGCAGTGTAATACGCACTAAGACCTGAACTCGAAAATAGTCCATGAGTTACTCTAATGTAGTGCTAATGAAAAAACAGGTATGCCGAGTGAAGCCATTGTACGCTTAAATAATTTTCTATTTCGACATGAAGGCTTTCAGACGGCTTCATAGTTTTTCTTGCCAAGCATCTCAATGCATTCATATCTCTTCGCCGGAGCCACTTTTACTTGCGCCACCCTGTGCGACACTCGCACAAAAATTGTCTTTAAAGAACCTTTTATCTCAAAAATTTACCCCAAAAATCAACTTCTAATCCAATTTACAACTAATGTAGTGCTAATCCAATCATTCTTTAAAAATTAACAATCATTCATATAATTATTCATTAATAATCATTCCAATAACCATTTTTAAAAATAATTATTACTTCTAAGTATTATTAATCTTGTGTATTTTTGTGTTAGTATGGTGTTAATTTTGCTGTTCCATGTACACTTTTCAGGAATCCTCATTTATTTGTTAATGTTCTTATAAAATCAAATGATATTGAAAATTTTTTACATGTATAAATTATACAATGGGTTCACAAATGATCTAGATTTTTTTTTATGTTCAAATTCTTAAATATGTTTCTTATTTCTGTGTTTTTATTCTTTTATAAGGTTTTAAATAATTAAATCGATTGAATATTTGTTTTCAAGGATCCATGTGTTCCAATTTGTCCAGAAATTATAGTAGATTTGCAGTTGTTTTTGTGTGATTTTTGTACCACTATATTCGGATTCTTTTATTTGTAGTGTGTGTATTTATTTTAAATAAAAAAATTCACATACAGTGGGTAAAAAAAGTTTCCGTACGCAGTTGGCATTTGTAAATAACACTTTTATTTACAAATAAAATGCAATTGTAAAATTAAAGAAACGACATATTCTTATAGGTAACTTAATTATGAATAACTTAGAACAGATAAAAATAAGAAATCATCAATACTTTGGCAAGGAATTTGAAAAGAGTTTTAAGAAACAAAAAATTTAACAAAAAAAAGTTTCCGTACGATGTTAAATATCTGTAAATTTATATCTTTATTTTCAGGTGAAATTTTCTTTAATGGTCAGTTGATCCACCCTGGTTTCTGATCACCTCTCTCAAACGTGTGGGCATCACTCCGACGAGTTTTTTCGTTATCTCTGGGGTTATCTTGCTCCATATGTCTTGAATAACATCTTTCACTTCCAGCTCCTTTACGTTCTTTATTGAACATTCTTTCAATTTACGACCAATTATATACCACAAATGTTCGATGGGGTTCAAGTCGGGACTCTGGGGAGGGCTATGCAGCGTTCTTTGGGGTATACAAGCACCATTCCTTGCAAATTTGGCCGTATGTTTAGGTCACTGTCCTGTTGGCAATATAATCGCTCCCAGGTCAGTTAAAAGCGATTTGCTTAACGTCTCCTAAGAATGTCTAGATACTTGTATTTGTCCATGATTCCATCAATAAAGGTCAAGTTTCCGACTCCAGCAGCGCTCATACATCCCCATACCATGATCCCTTTACCACCGTGTTTGACAGTGCCAACCAAATTCTTTTTTGATTTCATTTGTTGATTTGGCTTTCGCCATACCATAACACATCCGTCGGATCCGTGGATGTTAAATTGCGACTCGTCACTGAAAAGAACAGTCTCCCAGGACGTCAGTGGCCTGGTAACGTTCTGCTTAGCGAACTGGAGCCGCTTCTTCTGTTTCACTTTAGTGATGAAGGGCTTCTTCCGGGCCACCCGACATTATAACCACTTTATTTTATCACATTTCTTTCAGTTTAAGGCTTAACATCAATATTGTAATCAGTCTTCAAACTTCCTATAAGTTTAGGTGCGCTTAGACGAGGGTTATTTTGAATTTGTCGCATTATGTACCTTTTGTGCACCCGTTCTAACTTCGTTGGCCGTCCAGATCGAGGTCGATTATCAAAATGTCTGAGATAGCGATACCTTTCAACAATATACTGAACAGTTGATTTCGGTTTCTTGATAATTTTCGCCATTTTACTGAGAGATAAACCCTCATTTCGAGATGTAATTACTAATTCACGAATATCTTTGGAAACTTTCATAATTTACTAAAAAGGATATAACTGATCAATAAAACTGCTGTATATTTGAGTTTAGGAAGATCACTAGGCTGGGCACACACTTAGGATCATCACTTCCAACACCTAAAATTTACTGCAGGACTGGTCTGTATGACATTAGTTTTTTTAAAAGCGTACGGAAACTTTTTTTGATCTCTTTTATTGTTAAATTTTGATTTTTAAATTTTTTAAGTTAAATTCCAAAATGTTTTTTTAACGACAATGCAATTTAGTAAGTAGACGAAAAAACTATTTTAAAGCCGTAGATTTTGATTTTTTAAAGGGTTCAAGTTTTTTGAAACAAAGTGTTTTTAAACATCCTGGATGCGTACGGAAACTTTTTTTACCTACTGTTTATCTTTCAGAACGAAAAAACAAATGTAAAGGCATGCAAATGCTGCCGGCGTTGGTACAAGGCCGCAAAGGAACTCCGAAAACTAGCTAAAGAAAGGAACGATACCGAACTGAAGATAGTATCGAATAATCTCATGGATCAGATTGATGCCTGCCCACAAAAGTAAGGTTTTGATTCGAATACATACTGCTGTGCTGAAGTGTTCTTTCACCACAAAAAACAACTTCGCCATTTGTGCAATACTCAGCCAATTGTGCAACGGTTGGCGGGTTTGTCAGCAAAAAACCACGCCAATAGACGCCTTTCAGTCGGGTGTAAACAATACACTTTCGCTAATGACCGCAGACTGCTTCTCCGTGATTCTTGGAATCCTACAAGATTTGTACAGAGCCAGACTGGACCAGTGAGAGGCGAGATAAAACCCGCGAAAGTGGTTTAACACGCCCTCCTAGGCTCAACGAGACCAATGGCTGACCTTTGGGGGCAGGGCCATTTCTCCTTCCTACGATCGGACCGAGAGAACTTTTGACCAGATTTTGTGAGACTTTGTTAGACTTGAGATATCCTCCCGTTAATAACAAACTGTAATTATGTTTCGTACAGCCTCAAGTCGTGCGTAAAACTTAAAACTCTATCAGACTATGTTATTGCATAGTCTTGTGAACATGTATTTTACTAAGAGTAATACTGTAAAAATCTCTTTATTGTAATGGACGTTGTGTGAGTCCTGTGTTGTTAAAATAACAATCTTATTTTAGTGTGCACGCATGGATTATCTGCGACTCTTCACTGGACAAAAGGTACTGTTTCATATTTGTAAAGTTCCAAGTGTGCCTCTCTCAGACCTTAATAAAAATAATTAACTATTTGGAATTTGTCTTTAATGACTAGTCTAAAAGTTTATCTAACCTTTTCTTTAAGAAATATTTTGGTTGAATCTGGGGATTTTGTGGAAAACACAACGCCTTTTATAAAGTTAAATGATTCTTTCCTTCATTGATTCTTTCATCTTAGCAGTAAAATTACCTTTATACGATCACGACGGATGGTTCTAACCCAATTAGGCCATCGTGACAACTGCTTAAAACAATTAGGGGAACACTTTGCGTACTTTTGTTAGCCCTTTCATTTCCAACTTCTTATTTTTTATTCTACAATTCTAAAATTTGTGAAATAGATTCATTTTGAAACCAGAATGAAATGGTACAGTTACAAATTTATTTTGTGTTTACCCATATTACATTTAAATAAATAATAACCGATAGTTATTTTGTTGCTCATCCTTTCTTTATACTTTTACAATCAATTACATACAAGGTATATATGATTATTCTATTGGCCAAGTAAGCCATATACCCGGAATTTTAATTTTGTTTAGAGATGGTTCAATATCATTAGTGAATACTGTCAGTAAATAACACGCATTTTAACCCAAATTTTGACAGCTTTCAAACTATTAAAAACTTGGTTCATTTGCTTATTTTTCTTCACTAACTTGATTAATTTAGCTAATTGGACTAACCTTATATTTGTTGCAGAACATCTTATATTTTTTTTACACAAAAAGAGTGTTTCCATCTTATTTTTTTATTGTGTGTTGTAGTTACGTGTATTTATCTTGTATATTGTATATAATGTTGCTCTTTAAATGATGATTAACTTGGAGATTAATAAAAAAGGTAAGTTTTGTATTTTATTTTTAATTTTAACCTTCCATCTATATTTTTGAACCTTGAAAACATAATTTACGCATACTAACTCAAAAAGCCAAATGATAGACTGAATATTTCTTCAATAATAAGAGGATACATAAGTGCTGCATGTTTATAAAAAGAATTAAATCATATGTATATGCTTGATCAGTCATTTATTTAATTTGTTAATTTACAACTGATGCTAGCTAAATTATTACTTAAATTTGCTGCAGCCGAAGATATAATTACAAAAATAGTTATTTTTAACAATACAAATATGTATGTTGTTCAGGATTTGTAAGAAATCAGCTTACACCAAAAAGGGGTTTTTTTTAAAAAACATTTTATCCTTTTGATTCTGAAATTAGTTACCTGAACACCTTGTTAGGTGTCTCATGATTTACCGCAAACAGAAACACCCTCTCTGCTCATACTCTGTCCTCCTGACAAAGTAGTGTGAGAGGAGTGTTTGTTGTTGTTTGGGTTTTTATTATTTCATTTATTTGGTGTATTGCTACATATTTCATATGATTTGCAGCTTCAGCGCAATAATTGAATTAGTTTTTTTTAAAGATTTTTTTAGACTATTTAACTTTCTTTTGGTTCTTTTATGCATTTGTCAGGAATACTGACGGTTCCCCTGTGTATAAGTATACCAAGAATTCTTTATGGCTGATACCGTTTCGAATAAATTTCCTCCTGAAAAAAGATTTCTGAGTGAAAACTTAATGTTAGCTGGTCTTTGGTTTGGCAAAAAAGAACCCAACATGCAAGTTTTCATGAAGCCTTTTGTGCAGGAGATGTACGATCTGTACCATTATGGATTTTCTTGGCAGCATCGTGAGGAAATAATTGGAACTAAAGTAATTACATTAAATTGTGTAGTAGACAGTCGCCAAACCTACATTACAAGGCACTACACTGCACAATTTAATGATTATTTTGGTTGCAATTACTGTTACCACCCTGGTGATCTCATTGACAACCAGATAAGATACTGTGCAGAGAAATTTGATGACAGAACTGACTTAAAAATACGAGAGGAAATATTATTTCGTACATCCCAAAGTACTACAGTCAGTGGTGTAAAAAAGTCCGCTGTATGTTCTTCCAAACTTTGACATAGTCAATGGTTTTGTCATTGATTACATGCATGCGGTCTTACTGGGTGTTGCTAAGCTGACAGTTACTTTGTGGACCGATTCAAAGTCTCATAACTCTCCATACTATATTAGTAAAAAAGTTTATAAAATTGATGAACGTTTACTGAATATAAAACCCCCTCAATCAATTACAAGTAGGCCTTGATCCATAAAAGAAAGTGTTGGTGCATCTAAGGCCATACTGCGCCAAACACTAGGTAAAGTGTTGGTTGGAGGGCCTGGTTATTGTATTATAGTTTGCCTTGTTTAATTGATCTATTACCTGTTGCATATTTAAAACACCATGTATTGCTAATTTCTTCTGTATATTCTTTTTTAAAAACTCAAATAAGTGCCACTGAATTAATCGATATTGAAGAGGACCTTTTTTATATGTGATGCAGTTTTAGGAACTTTATGGGATAATAAACATGAAATTTAATGTGCATCCTGCAATTTACTGTGCATTTTTTGTACATCCTTGCCTGGGGAGAGGATTATATAACAAACCTCAAAAGAATTATAAACATACAAAATAATTTTTTTTTTAATTTTTATTCAAGGCAAGTGTGAGCCTAAACATTGAAAATTATAAATTGTTAAATATTCTACCAATTCACTAAATTTCTTTAAAGTTTGTTTATATATTTTTAATAATCCTGATGTGTGCAATAAGCGGATTTGTATGAACCCAAGAAGACTTAATAATATTTACATCATTCCTAAACCTAAAAAGAATATTTTCTCTAAAAAATTTACTTATATTGCACCAAAGTTTTTTTAATAGTCTTCCGCTTCAAATACAATCTTTAAATAATCTTATTTCCTTTAAAAAAACAATTAAAAAATCTTTTGTTTGATATTCCCGATATAGAGAACTATTTTTGATTATGCATACAACAATTATTGAAATAAAATAACTGTACAGTAACTCATTTGTATTGAATAACCATCCTAATATACCCCCGACACTTCTGTTGCCATAATAATATTTTTTACTTGTGATTTAATATTTGTTTTTTTTTTGTGTTTGTAAATTTACACCATATACTTTTTTTGTGTTCGCGAATATCGTCCTTGTGACCCTTGGTGTTCTGTCTACTGTATTACTTTTGTATTTGTTTTCCCCTCAAATTAATGTCTTGTATTCTGTGCAATAAAAAAAAATATTATTAAAAGATTGTTGGGAACAATTAGTTCCAGCAAATGGTCATAGATGGCAGTCAGTAAAAATGGCCAAGGCTCGGTGATAGTTTTAAAAAGAATATTATTAAAATTATAACAAAACTAAAATTCCAGTTAATATTTAGTTTAATATTTATTTAGTTATCTTTTAAAATATTTTGCGAATAATTTTTGATTTATATTTTTTATTCCAATAATGTATTAACTGTGAATGTAAATTGTGATATATCTGGCAACAGCAAGATTCTGGTTTGTAATATAAATACAACAGCCGACATCAGTCGTGGCTGCTTTTTGTTTGTTTTTGTAATAAATCTGACGTCCGAGTTGTTTAGTTAATTTGAACTTTTTATTTCATTACTTCCACATGTCAAGCTTCTGCAATTCTGTATAAACTTATCTTTTAAATTTAAACTTCAGATGAACTGAACGTAATCTGAATGGCACCGTGAGTGTCCTGGAGGCTTTAGTACGGTCGTACTAAATAGCGGGTACGTTTGCACGTAAGAACATTGGTAACCCTGCTTTCTGAAGAAAACGGCTGGAAATAAAGACGAATCTGATAAACTTTCTGAATAATTCGACGCAACTCCCGTCGAAGTTCATCGAGTAAGTGTGAAGATTGCGCCGTTTTGGTGCGAGGTGAGTTAAAAGGCTCCTGGATCAGCATTTTGGTGATCGCATCATCTCACGCCATTATCCTTTTCCGTGGCCTCCGCGATCCCCAAATTCGACGTCTATGGATTTCTGGTTTTGGGATCTTAAATCCAGAGTTTACCTATGCAATCCGCAAACATTGTCGGAGTGACAGGACTCTGTAAGGCGTAAGATTGGAAACATCCCTCATGCCATGTTGCGTTCAGCGGTATTGTCCACCGTCTCCCGTATGCAATGTGTAATTGCCTGTGATGGCACCCATGTGGAAAAAGTGATGTAAATAAAGATTTTCTTTTCTCCGATATGTGTTCTCATCATTGAGCAGTGTCTTGTCTCTGTCGTATGCATTATTCCTCGTGCGCTTTGAAGGACTGTTTGTGTATAACACATCGGTTTTTAGACATATCGGTGCCGTTCCAAGGCTATTTAAGGTTTTCGCATGTGCTGAACATTTTGAGACAGGAAAAAGTAGGTGTTGCCATTTCGCATTTTCGAGTTTCTGTAACCATAACCGTGAGCACCACTGTAATGCCATTCACAGAATCTCGAGCGCATACCTCCGAATAACTATTTGCAATCTCATCTCGATCGGTTAACTAGAACGGACTCTAGAAGTGCAGATGTTGGCAATTTCGGCTAAAGTAAGTTATAACCCCCGGCAATAAAGTCGCCAATCTGGCAACCCCGCCAAATCTGATTTACGGCAACCCTTGGCGACCGAAAATGGGATGTCGCCAAAATTCGCGCCAATTTGCGATTTCAGTCAAATATGGCTACCGTACCATTTTTTGATCGCCAAGGGTTGCCATATTGCAAGGTAGGTTTTACTCCATTATTGCTCGTTCCTTCTGCTTTTCGACTCCATCGAGGGTAGACGCTATTTCTCGCTCTTCCATTTCATTTGTGCACCACGTGTGTTTCAAGACTTTGTGTGGGATTATGTCTAACCGAAATGCCTGTCTGCCCAAGTATGGCCCCATTCACAATGAGGTAAATGTCCTCTATTCTATTAGTATTTCCATGAACCGGGTTTGGGGCGTTATAGCAGTCATAGAATGTTGCGAATCCTTTTCTTATTACGGAGGGGAATTTGAATTTCAGGCGTTTAACGGAATGTGTTCGTGCTAGGAGATGAGTGAGGAAGATGGTTGTATGAGAAGTTTGCCATGAATGCAGGGTTGCTGAGTGAATCCTATGAATGTCCCGTGTGTAAGAAGAGCATGGCTTTAAAATGGATGAAAAAGGAGGTGAATGGTTTTTTAGATGTAGGTCCGAGGCGAAAGGTAGAGTGCATGATGTAAACGGTCTGTAAGGCGGGGTACGTGGTTTGATCACTCTAAACTGTCTTTTAAGCTATTCTCCTTGTAACTACTGGTTCTCTACCAAACTTTCGACTTCTTCTGCTGTCCGTGAAATTCCTCTTTCTAAAACGGCTGTTTGTGACTGGTTCAACTTTGCGCGAGAGGTTTGCATGAGAGATATGTGTGATAGCGATGTAAAGCTTGGAGGCGTGAATGTTGAGGTGGAAATTGATGAGAGCAAGTTCGGCAAAAGGAAGTTTAATCGGGGTAAACGTGTGAATGGTAAATGGGTGTTTGGAGGTTATGAAAGGGAGACTGGAAGAGTGTTTATGTGTGTGGTGGAGGATCGTTCGGCGCACACGCTTTTAGGTTGTATTCAAAGACACGTGTTGCCGGGTTCTACCATAATTTCGGACTGTTGGGCCTCCTACAATTGCTTGGAATCTGAGGGTTTCAAGCATTTGCGGGTGAACCACAGCCTGATATTTAAGGACCCGGAAACAGGTGCCCACACGAATGCGATTGAGGGCACGTGGGGCGCTTGTAAGCGTATGCTTGCCCGCCGGAAAGTCAAAAACTCACTGATCCTTCACCTGGCCGAATACATGTTCCGTAAAAGCCAGAAGGCCAGGTGCGTGAAGAACGATTTCATGGACTTCCTCGACACCGTGAAGCGTGTGTATCCCCCCCCCCCCCCCATACCTGCGATGTGCCCGGCTACCGGGAGAAGAAAGATGAATCCTCGTCGTAGTCGAGCGGCTCCGACGAATAGAGTCGAAACCGTAGAGAGGAGCGGGGGAGAGGGAGCTGCCGTACCGTGCCGGGAGGAACGCCGCAGCGGAGAACGAGGTATGTAATTTTAAATCTTTTTTAATCCGCTTAATTTCTTATGCAATTTCAGCGAAATATTAATATTTCAGTTGCTAAAAATCACAGTAACGTTTTCCGATAACTATTTTAAACCCATTATTTTGATGAATTTTTCTTCGACCGTGCTCTTAAAAATGTGTTTTTTTGGTCATTTAGAGTTGCTAATATTTTTAAATTTTGTTGTTTAGTAACATATTCCGATAAGTATTTTGAACTCATTAATTTGACGATTTTTGGTTCAGCCGTTATCTAAAAATGTTATATTTTATTCGTTTTAAGTTACTCATATTTAGAAATGTTAGTTTATTTGTTGTTTTTGTGATGATGGCCGTCTCGGCAAACCACGAGTGTTGGCGTCATTTCGGCTTGGCGCCATCCCGGCAAACACCGGGACTTGGAGTCATTTCGGCTTGGCGACGATTTCAGAAAATCGCCAAATCCGGGGGTTATAACTTACTTTAACCGCAGTTTCTTTATAATCACCCTGTTAATACAACAGCCGTGGCTGCTTTTTGTTTAGTTTTGTAATAAATAAGACGTCTGATTTGCTTGGTTAATTTGAATTTTTTATTTCATTACTTCCACATGTCAAGCTTCTGCAATTCTATATAAACTTTTCTTTTAAATTAAAACTTCAGATGAACTAAACGTAATCTTCTGAATGGCACCGTGAGTGTCCTGGAGGCTTTAGTACAGTCGTACTAAATAGCGGGTACCTTTGCACATAAGAACAAGATCTATTTATAACCATTTTCTCCAAATTGGAAAATGAAACACACACAGCGGCTATCTAAATGGTACTTATAAGTACCGTCAGTACCTCAAGGGTTAAAATTACAGGACCTTCACTTGTTATATTTTGGTATTAAACCCATGTGTGTTCCACATCATTTAGAAGCCAGGCTTGGCTTGGTACTCACAAACTAAAAGACCTGTCCAGGGTTATGTAATATTATGAACAACTTATAGTGCTGTAAGTGTATCTACTTCTTATTTTTTTTTTTTGGCAAAATTTAATGATTTTATGTAGTAGCCAAGCTAAAAACTTATATTTTATGTTAAACTAGATCGTCATGATACAGTATACAACTATAATAATTAGTGAAATTTTTTCAATTATATTTTTTATTGTAATAAACATTTCCTTTTTTTTTACAGATGGTGCTTGCACCTGAAATAAGCATGAAAGAGAAATGGCTGCAGGTTATCCCTAGGAAAAAGGTGACAATCTTGTTTATTGAGAAACCTGGCGGGAGCTTTGTGGAGATCAGAAACTGTTACAGAGAGGTTAGGTTTGAAATATCGTCGCACTAGAGCTACACGAGGGCTATTGGCGACGGGCGTCGTATTTTAGAACCACAGTCAAGTGACGAGCCGACACCTGAATAGGCACCCAAAGCAACCGTTAAGGCGACATCGTACGCAGCGTTAGGACTTTGAAGGATATTTAACGTACACTCCCTTACATGGGGTATTATTCGTCGGACATTTTTTTTGGCTGCACGGGCCGTTTATAGGTCGGCAGTTATTTTGGCGATGCCCGGACCCGAACCTGGGACCTTTCGCATGCTAGGCGAGTGTCTAACCGACTGGGCTCCCCAGCCCCTTATTTGTACTGGCTTTAGTTTCTTCTAGAAATAAGAGATTATCGGTTGTGAGAGCAAGTTATGGTATAGTGAACTTTTCCCTAGAAAAGACAGCTGAAGGTCAGATCAAACTGATCACGTTATAAATAGGTTCCATACCAAATCCTAAATCTGGATAAAATCTGCGTCGTACTGATTTATGGAACACAATTCCTGTATCAATAACAGATCCGCTGTAATAGTTTAAAAACCGCTACATACTGGCTCATGAAACACTTGTGGCGTCTACCATTGCTCTTTGTGTAAGAGTTGGTGACGTCACAAGAGACCAGCATATCGGCTGGCCAGTACCACGAATCTGGCAACAGGAGCGGAAGAAGGAGAACGACAACTCGTCTCTAGAGCAGATCCACTCCAGCTCCTCCGAACTTGTTTTGCTGCAGCTGCATCTTAAATCTATTTTAACTTGTAATCATAATTGAAGAGCTTAGTGGAAGAACGTGCTAAGTGACATTAAAAAAAATATTGAGATTTTTGTGTTGATGAACATATTACTTACTTCTTTAACGATAACAAGTTTCTCCTCTTTCATAAACTTTAAATTTAATACATTTTTAACGGTTTACAAGTACTGTTTTCAATACATCTGAGTGCAAACTAAGAACTTTGAAGATCATTTTCTCGTTTTCGCCTTTTTGTCACTTAGCACGTTCTTCCACTAAGCTCTTCAATTTTGTAAACATCTTTAACTTAAAATCATGCAATAAATCGTTAGTATTAGGAATTACTCCAGAGCCCATCATTCCAACAATACTACATTGGTGACGACCGGACTACTGTGAATACGCAACCGCAACATGCAAAACGATATAAACAACGTGGTTCCCACTGTAGCAGTGAAGGCCCCAAAGTTCTGGCGAGGAAATCCCGAAATTTGGTTCCGGCAGATGGAGAGCCAGTTCGTGCTAGCCGGAATCACCGTGGAATTGACGAAATGTTATCACGTGGTATCCGCGTTTCAGCCGGAGGAGCTTGCCATCGTCGGCGACCTCGTTATAAATATCCCTGTGGGAAAACCCTTATACCAGCATTAGAGATCGATTGTGCAACCAGTACGCAGATACTAAGGAGTAGCAGCTTCGTGATCTTATCTCCGGGATGCAACTTGGAGATACGAAACCTTCGTAGCTGCTTCTCGAGATGAAAGGAAAAGCCAGCACAATGGCTGAAGACCTTTTGAAAAATTGAAAACTCTAAAATCATCAAGATCAAGGTTTTCTAAGAGCTCTTTAATACGAAGAGAGAAGGTAGGAATGAATGAATTTTTATTTGCAAAGAACTGCTGAAACTTTGGATTTAAAATTTGAGAGTATAACGGGTGATTATGATTACTTTTTATATTAAAATATGCAACTAATGAGAGCTTTTCCCGACGATGTTGCAGGGATGGCTCCTGGCACAGAACGTATAGGCTTTGTACTGGAGACGTACGAAAAGCCCCGGAAGCCAACCTCAGACCCTGGTGATGAATGGTGTCTAGATATTTAAGTGCCGATTTTCTGGCAGAACCATAGCCAGCGACACCGTAATCGAGGTTGGATCGTATTATAAAACACGGTAAATGTTTTAAACTTAACCTATTAGAAGTGCCTTTTAATATGTTAAGAGATTTATTGCACTTCTGCCGTATATGTTGAATGTATGGCAGGAAGGCGAGCTAGGATCAAATAAGATACCCAGAAACTTTGCCTCTGATCTTACAGGCAGAGCCACACCATTTACGGTCGTATTCACCAGCCACGATTAAGCGTGGTTTAATCTCCGATCCGGTTTTAGTGCGGGATTAGCCGCAAAACGGTATCCACCAGCACTTAATCGCGAGCTTAATCCTAGATTAAACACTCGAGATTAAACCCCATCTCGAGGTGGTTCAATCTCGGATTATCTTCCATCAACCAATAGCGTTCAAGCAGTTTTGTAAACAGAAAAGATGGCCGACTACTATGAGTCCTTTTATGAGGAGTATTTTAACTTTAACGATTTAGAAAATTTAGAATATATTGAAAGACGAAATAGAATTGAGGTGGAAAGGAATGAGGTTTTGGATATATTGGACGATGAAGATTTTTTTTATCGGTACCGCTTTCGAAAAGAGACAGTGCAGCACATCGTAGCTCTGCTTGAGCCGAAATTGTCCAGTGCTACAAACAGGAATCGCGCTCTTTCGGCCTCAGAGCAAGTATTAATTGCTCTGAGGTTTTTCGCAAATGGCCAACTATCTATCAGCGATTTACAAGGAGCAAGTCAGCCAGCAATCAGCCGAACCATTAAATAGGTTTCGATATGTTTGCAGAGACGAGGCCGATTTTCATCAACTTACCACAATCGGACCTATAAATGCAAGAGGTAGGTTATATTTAATTCATTTTCTTGGTTTAATCCTAGTTTATGGTCCAGAGACTTTTGGGGAAATTTGTGACATTCAAAGGGGGATAAATAGTTTTACTCTAGCAACCATGTTCCACTACCGTCCGAAGATCTTTATGGCTACATCCGTATATTTTATGCTTTTATTACAGATGATTATCGCTTCCTTTTGTAAAATAAGTTTCGATTCGTATTCGATCCGTCTCACCGCCCTTCCGCGATGTAGCTAAATTTGGCGTACAATGAAAAAGTCGCTGGGCTATAAATTAGGATTTTACCGTGTTTATAGCCAGTTGAAAAATGCCCTAAGCCATAGGCTGTGTTCTTAATTTGCCCTTGTGTAGCCAAAATAAATTTATTTTCCAACCAACCTTTATTGTTTGAACTAGTAAAGCTTAATACAAGAACTTAATAATTTTACATCGAAGTATTGGATAAGAAATCAAAAAGAGAAAGAATCTTTGTCGCAACACAACTAGAAACTAAGGCTGGCTGTTGTACAAACCAAAATTAGCTCATTCGATATCCAAAAATTGCACCTCTGTCAATTGCACCTCTGCCAAGGATGGATGGATGTTCGGGTTTTATGGCGCAAGGGCATCTTAGGCCATACCAATCGGTCAAGGAAGTAGTCATTTATTGGTGTTCAGTTCAGCAAATTGATTAATTTTCAACTTGTCTAAGAGAATTCTTAGTTGATATAAGCATTTCCAGTTTGGTTTAGTTTGAATTATCGTCGCACTAGAGCTACACGAGGGCTATTGGCGACGGGCGTCGTATTTTAGAACCACAGTCAAGTGACGAGCCGACACCAGGTAGGCCGATACCATATAGGTACCCAACGCAGTCTGGAGTTATTTTGGCGATGCCCGGACCCGAACCTGGGACCTTTCGCATGCTAGGCGAATGCCTAACCGACTGGGCTCCCCAGCCCCGCTAATTTCCAGAATGCTAAAAAAAATATTATCTACATATTTTATACACCTCACAATAATCATATTGATGTTGTAAACACAAATTTATATTTTATATATTCTAAAAATCTTCCATATTTTTTCCTAGTATATTATCAAAAAAATTAAAACATGAAATTAAAGTAATTTTTGCTATTTAATTAGTTAAGAAAAAGTTACGTTTTAGTCAGTAGTTATTATAATTTTGACTTGCTGTGCAATTTTTCTTTATGAAATTCTTTTTCTCCCTTAGATAAGCCAGAAATTCTATAATTTATGTGGATTTCCTGGGGTATATGGGGCGTTAGATTGTACCCATATACCAATTCTTAGTCCTGGAGGGCATCGTGCGGAAACCTTCCGCAATCGACACAGGGATTTCTCGCTAAACGTACAGTCATTGAACGATACAGATTTTAGAATACGGTCTTTGACTATAAGGTGGCCTGGAAGTGCCCACGATTCCACTATCTTCGACAACTCGTACCTAACAGCTGTCTTGGAGACAGAAGTTCCACCAAACTTCCACGTGCTTGGAGACAACGGCTACCCTCTGCGGACTTAGTTGATGACTCCCTTTTTAAACCCAACCAATAGTAGTCAGAGAAGGTAATCAATTCTTACAATATATATTAGAAATATAGCATGCCATTGCTGGAAACCCGCTTGTCTAGATTAGAAATATTGCAAGACATTGCTGGAAAACTTATGATATTATAATGAGTTTAAAAAAACAGACATATTTAAAATACTTTAATGTTAGACAGAGAAGGTAATTGTTTAAGAGTTTTTTTAAAATATTTTATTCATGCTTCTTATAACTCTGTTTAGTTTTTTTTATAACTCATTATAATACCATCACTTTAAAAACCAAACAATGGCAGTCTTAGGAGGTATTTGTTCCTAAAATAGTTTGAATAGGAAATATTGCACCACATTGTTGGGAACCTACTACATGCAGTTTTATTTCCTAAAGATATTATATGAAACAACCATACAGTTGTAGGATTTTTATATTTTGTTACTTATAACAGACAAACATGCTAGATATCTTTTTTTTTTGTAACTCATTATAAAATCTAATAGTCCTTTTTCAACAAATAAAAATAATATTTTAAGGCATTCATTTCACAATACAGTTTGATGGCTTTTGCTTGACATGTGCAATATATTAAACTGATGAAACTTTTTAGGTTTAACCTAGCTCGGAGGTTAGGAAGAAATGTCATAGAAAGACAGTATGGTCTGTGGAAGAAGAGATTTGGGTGCTTGCAGACTAGCTTGCGCTACAAGCTAGATACTACTATGGCTATGATGGGTGATTCGGTTTATGGCGCAGGGCATCTTAGGCATACTTTCGCCAACACTAGATCTATAAAAGTGCTATGGCTTTTATAGCCACAGCTGTATGCACATATTGCACAACTTAAGATCTTATTGAAAAGATCCTTTATCGGAAGATGATGATACTTCAGTGATTGACATTCCAGATTCTATTGGTGGAATGACTAAGAGAAATTTGATTGTTAATGAATATTTTTTGTGAAGGATATTTTATTTACAGGGCTTTAAAACATTATAATTACACACATATTTTCCATAATAACTAACATTAAAGACTTAATTCTTTCATTTTGACTGATTTAATTTTTTTTGTCTATTTATAAAAGATTTATACATGGTACATACAGGTTGTTTTTTGTAATCAGTATAAGTCAATGTTTCAACCAATTACTTTATTTTAAAATTTTATATATTTTTAGGATTGATTATGTAAACAAGTTCACAAACTTGTTTCACTTAAAAAATATTAAACAATTATAATTTACATACACAAAATTTCATTTTAATACTGCATATGTCTTTTCCTCCTGCTGTGCCTACATGCTTTTCAATGTTTTAAACATAATAAAAAAAGATGTTTTAAACCAAAAATTTTTTAATCAAGAATTATCAACGGTTAAATATTGTTTCATATACATATTTGAAATGTATAATTATGTAATGAAATGTATGCTCATAATATCGTTGGTTAAATGACAAAACCACGAATGTACAAAAACACAGGGAAGCAAGGCCAAACGCTGTTAAGCCCACCGTTTTCAATAACCGCCTATCCCTAGAATTGGCACATTCGTGATTTTGTCATTGGACCGACGAATTGAAAATTTATATATTTATTTTGAAAATGTACTAGACAATTTATCTTCTTCACCTTTCTGGATCAATCAGTGTATTTATAGACTGTGTGCGATTGCATTTCAAAATAATTGTAATATGATTGACTTCAATGTCTAACCTTTCTTAGAAGAAATAAAACATGTTTGACATAATTTATTTTTCATTTTGCAAATTTATAAACATGTAAATTAAGTTTTATTCAAATACTAATTTTCAAATGGTTTGGTGGAAAATTCTTTTCATATATATAAAACCTAACAAACTTTTTTTTAAAACCTGTAACGATGTTAGTGGGGTATTCCTGCTAAAGTTTTCTTTTCAAGTAAAGAATTTTATTTTGGTGGATTTTTCATTTAATGTGACATTCTTCCAATATGCCTAACTTTTAATTCAATGTTAAGAACTTTATATTTGGATAAAGTATGACAGCACCTCCTTGGTTATGTTATGAAAATCTTATCTCCTTAGTTACAGATTAGGAATATTTTCTAATCCTGTTAATTTTTTAATACTTTTATTATTGTTTCTTCTATTATTCCATACAAAGTTTCTAGTGTCTATGATTTGACTTTAAAAATTCTGGTAACGCTAAAATAAGTTATATGCGTTTTAAACTTGAGTTGGTAAAAAATATAGCTTTAGTTGAAATTCAACTAAATTCCACTATATGCTGGAAAAAGGGCCTAGTACAGTCGGGATACAGTTAATAGATCTTTTGTTTTCCTATAATGAAATTCAGTTTAATATGTATAAAGTGCAGTAAAAATCCAATGGTATTCAAAAAACATTTGATTATCTAAATATTAATTTTCTAAAATGAAATAATTAATCTTCATTCCCAAATGATTGGGTTTGCAATAACCTGTAACATAACTACACCAGCATACAAAATCTTATTAATTAGGAAGTGTAATTTTTATTTCCTCGCTCATAATATGCCCTTTTTGCCTTTAGCCATAAGGACCTTTTCCTAAATTACCGCCACCCTCAGCTCATGCTGCTTCTGCTTCTTGGCATGCACGATTAGCTGAAGCGACTCCCTTTCTACTTTCTTCCTTGAAAGCAGTCTTCCTTGAAAGGGTAGCTGCGCTCAGTGCCTATGCAGAGCGGACAGAGGCATTTGGCCGGCGCTTCCTTTTCAGCCAATTAGCCGATGGGCCCGATGATGGTGGTGGCTCTACATTTTCAGTAGGGCGGGAGACTGGTAGAGGGGATGAGGGAAGCCGGAACTGGCTAAGGTGTGAGGAGCCAGCCTCATCTCTTGATGAATAATTCCTCTCTAGTAGTGTTTAAACTGGAGAAAGATATGAGCTATATAGTAAAACCCATTGAAATAATAAATCACTAGTGATTTATCTGCAGAATTAATATGTATAATAGTCGAACGTCATTAACTATAATTCAAAAGGTTGGCAGAAATATTTCAAATTAACCATAGTAAAGAGTTTCTAAATTCAATAAGCAAATGCTAAAAAAAAATTTCGAACTACCCGAGATCAATACATTTTCACAAATTATGGAAGGGCAGATCATCATAAAAATTAAACTCGGCCAAAATAAATAACGCAAGAAAAATTGGTCAGGGATAAATTCTGTAACTAAGATTCTTAAAACAATAAAGAAAACCAAAATCAACACAAAACCGGACCTTTGCAGGAGGAAAGAAAAATGCCAAGGCCCAGCTATTGAACCTCGGGATTGCCACACCCGTACCCTCCGAAGTGGGCCCCCTGAGGGGGTTGAAAAAGATCCATTGATTTTATCATACAGGCAAGCATTGGTCGAGAAAAAGGATTCTCTATCAATAAAGACATCAGTCGAAAATATGAGCCATAAAACCTTGATATCCAAGGAAGCAATAAAGGACCATTTGAATAGCACAAGATAGAGCTAGTAATGTTCATATTACGTACTAAAGAGCTTCTGTTTAACGTAGCAAGTGCAAGATTTTGATATGAACATTATTTGCAAGAGGAGAAGATGAAAAGACGAGGAAAAACCATCTCCAAAAAGGAGGTGGAAGAACTAGAATACCTAAAAACAAAGAGAAAGAAACTAGAGTTGTGCACACAGATTTAGAAAAAAGTGCTACTGAATACGAAAATACACACAAGTTTTCGTTCGTTGTTGTAACAGTGGTTGCAGATATTGCAGCAAATATGAAAAATGCAATTGCAGTAGATTTGCAGCTACCGTATCAGCCATGTGTAGCTCATACCCTCAACCTTGTTGTAGAGGATGGATGCCTTGAAAGTTTCTGAAACATTCAAGGACGTGCTTCAAAAATGTCGAGCTAGTAGTGGGCAATTTGAAATGTAATTTGATGCAATTAAATGCACAACCACTAAGAGTAAAACAAGACGTAACTACAAGATGGAACTCTTCATTGCTGGATAGACTTCTGAAGGTAAATTTTAGTATTGTAGAATCAGTAAGTAGTTAATTTATATTCGGAATTTTTTTTTAATTATAATTTAAATATATAAACGTTACATTAATCAATAAACTGTGTATGCTAAAAAAATACTTCCCAAATACCCTTCTTAAGCCAATTAAAGCAATGGCAGCAGAACTATCTATGAATAAGTATCAGACATTAGCCATGGTTATATTCTTATGTTGAGGACTTTTGTTTTTTTTTATGGTATCTTGAAGCCAGAAAGCTGCAACGCCACACTTTTACAGCTAGGACTCATGGAGGCAATCAGCAGTTTTATCAATGTACAATTTTTTTGTTATTAAGTATTATATTTTATTATAGGAATTCTGGCTGGAGGAGTCTCCTGGAAAAAGTATTTCAGGTGACAGCGTCTTTGTTAAGAACCTATTATCAGCTGTCTTCCGAAATGACATTTTAATGATGTCAAGTGAGACGGGAACCAAATGCAATGACAAAATAGTATATGGCTAACAGTTTGTTTAGTTTGAATTATCGTCGCACTAGAACTACACGAGGGCTATTGGCGACGGGCGTCGTATTTTAGAACCACAGTCAAGTGACGAGCCGACACCTGAGTAGGCACCCAACGCAACCGTTAAAGGCGACATCGTACGCAGCGTTGGGACTTTGGAGGGTATTTAACGTGCACTCCCTCTACACGGGGACTCCCTCTACACACGTCCCTCTATTCGTCGGACATTTTTGGATGCATGGACCGTTTATAGGTCGGCAGTTATTTTGGCGATGCCCGGACCCGAACCTGGGACCATTCGCATGCTAGGCGGACGCCTAACCGACTGGGCTCCCCAGCCCCCTATGTCTAAGCCAGCTTTGTGTGCTACACGTTGAACCAATTACTGCCACGAGGTCGCCGCTGACCCCTCCGTGAAACTGCCGAGTATTTTCCTCAAGTTTCGCAAGATTGTTATGCCATCAAGAAAGCCGACTTTGGAAGATTGTTTCCATTCTCAAGATTTCAAAAGTAGTAGTAGCTCTCGTCATATCTCTTCTCAAGACTCAATACCTGAGTGTGTATACCTGTGTCCCAATACCTACCAACCTATAACTTGCCTGACCAGGTTTAGTTTAGTTTCAATTATCGTCGCACTAGAGCTACACGAGGGCTATTGGCGACGGGCGTTGTATTTTAGAACCACACTTGCCTGACCAGGAAAGCCACAGAAATCATGTTTGTGGAGCAGCTGCTGCTGTTGTTACTGAAGCAATGGATCCACAACTGAAGCTCAAAATAAAAGATCTGGTGATCCAGGGGTAGCGAAATCTTTCAGTAATCACCACCATCTTGGAGCAGTATGTCGTCAGAGAGCTTGGGTAAACTGACAGGATGTGAAATCGTTTTTTCGATCAGTTGCAAGTCAGTAAGGAATTGTGTAAATGCAGCAAAAAAATAAATTCAGTGGAGTAAACTTGACATACAAAATGCTTAAAAACTAGTTGCCAATTGGAAAACCGAAACACAAAAATCTCATTTTCTTCCGCCCTTGTATGAATCAAGATGATAATGAGTTAATATGTTCTAATGACGATGATGATCAAGCTTTAAGATAGAAAAGTATTTCATATAATCACCTATTGATTATTTATCAAAGCAAAGAAATGAAGCATCTGTACCAAAGGTATGGTACTGATGGTATCTTATGCCCGTATTCACCGCAACGTGAGTGATTGGCATTAACTCATGAGTTGATATACCCGCCCGTGCATTACCACGTTTACCCTCGTTAACGAAATCGCTATTCACCGCGCATTTTGAACACCGAGTATATGGATTCAGGAGTTAGCGATGTTACTTGCTCAGGGCGGCATATGATTGGTTCAAAATAACTCGCTTTTCTGTTTCGATTTTTCTCTCCGTGCAAACTCGTGTAATTTCTGTGTTAAATATTTAATATTATTATTTACAATATTTATTATTTATAATCTTTATTTTACATTCGTTTTTGTTGTTATTGTATTTTTAAAGTATTTATTTCTAATTACCGAGATGGAACCAGAAAACGTAAAAAACGTGTTTTTTACACAAACTACGAGAAAGAAATTATTCTTAATTTAATCAAACAACAAATTAAAATAATCGAATGCAAAGAAACGAACAAAGCAAGTAATGTAAAAAAAAAAAAAACTAGAAGCGTGGCAAGAGATTGCTGGTTCATTTAACGACGATATTAATACAAGTGCCTCCCAATTGCTAAATTGGTACAAAAATAGCAAGAAAATCACAAATGTGCGGCTTGCAAAGTATAGACAGGCCTACAGAGAGACAGGAAACAAAACACAAGTTCCTGTAGCCGCTGTATCCTCTTCTGAAGACCGGCAGATGGAGGTCAGTGCTGGGGAAAGTTATGGGTCATTTTCCCTAAACTGTGATATTCCGGTCCCTGCACATATGAGGGGAAGAAAACCATATTAAAATAAAATAGAAGGTAGGAAAATTTGAAATGGCACCTCCTAATGAATGTGCCAAAGAAAAAACAGATTTTCATAAATAATTACAATTTCAAATTAATTTTTTCCCTTATAAAATGTCATTCCCCTGTGTGTCCCTACCTCCATCTTACTATACAAGTAATTTGTAAAAGTCGGGTAAAAAATATTATTTATGTGATATTTGTGACTAAAATGGTTAAGAACTATTATATTTAACTGAAAATCAAGCAAATATAAAAATATGATAATTTGATATTTTTCCTAGAACTAATAAACTTTGTCCCTCTATTTTTCTGTCATTACCCTGTCACAAAGAAAAAACAATGATTTTCATAACTGGCAACATTTTTATTATTCTGCACTACTTACTGTAGAAAGTGGCAACACTAGGCAGCCATCTTGTATTATTTTGGTTTTCTTCTTAGATATCATAATTACAGTATTAGATTGGCTGATCACGTGACCTCCAATGCTAACGACGGGACGCGCATGGAGGCTTTTTTGGAGGTCCGTATGGCCAGTGTTGCTGCCACTTTAAGGAGAAAAATACTACGAAAAAAATACTATTTAATTCTAAAATTACAAAAAAAAACCAAGGGATTTAAAGTCACTAAAAAGATTCCAAAATGAAGCTAGTATTTTTACGATATTTTTTTGTAATTTTAGAATTATTCTAAAATACTAATATGCTCTTTAAACTTTATAACTAAACTTTTAACTTAATTTTAGAATTTATTTTAGAATTATACTAAAATTACAAAAAAATATCGTAAAAATACTAGCTGCATTTTGGAATATTTATAGTGACTTTAATCCTTTTCTAGTATTTTTTTGTAATTTTAGAATTAAATAGTATATTTTCGTAGTATTTTTCTCCTTAAAGTGGCAGCAACACTGGCCATAAGGACCTCCAAAAAAGCCTCCATGCGCGTCCCGTCGTTAGCTTTGGAGGTCACGTGAACAGCCAATCTAATACTTTAATCATGATATCTATGGTTTTCTTAGACAAGCATGGTTTTGTAAAAATTGAAGAATTCCAGGCATATCTTGGTGAGTATTTTTATTCCTAGTCATTACTCTGTCTTAATGCTATAATTGATTTTGTCATTAAAATCTGAAATAGATATTAAATACTGTTTGAATTGTGTTTTTCTATCTAACTTTAAAAGTAATTCTGTTAGGCTTAGCCAATTATTATACTGTACAGGCAATCTCAAGTTTTTGTCCTTCCCCTGTCTGCCTGCCTGACAAGGGAATGACAGATGAACAAAGGAATGACAACAAACTGTTATTCATACCTTATTTACACCAAATAGTACTACATTTATTAATTTAATCATGGTAAGACAATTTTAATTGTTCCTAAAATTGTAATAATATTTCATGGTATGGTAAGATATGGAAAACAAAATTAGCCTTTTTAAATGCCCAAAATGTAGGCATTTATGAATAGATATTTTTTAAGTTTCACTTTGATACCAATTTTAATTTTAATAAATATCAAAGCTTTTATTAATTATAAACACTGTTATAATTATGTGAATTTTTTTCTAATTAAATATGAAATCTATTAACTAATAAACAATAATATAAAGTTAAATTAGAAGTTGTGTTACTGAAATTTAATTTGTTATGCAACTGCTTCCTGCAACAACTTCTACCTGATATTGCGGGGCCATTCGGTTTTTGTGACTAGTTTTGTTTTGGTCTGAGTAAAGTATTTGTATTTGCTATAACGAGTATTGGTTTGTGTTTATTAATTTAATTAATTAATTTTATTAATTTAATTTTTAATTTAAAAGGGAAGGGAGTTGCCATTAGAAACAAATATCATAAGTCCATTAGACTGTAATAGTGTTGGGTTTTAGCAATTATAAATAACATTTGATATTATTTTATTTGTATTATCAATATATAAGTGTTTGTTTGACAAAAAAATCCATATTTCGCAAAAATAATTGATTGTTTCTCTGAAATTCATAAAAGCCCAGGTATTTTTGGATTTTGGGCATTTTAACTGGGCATTTTTCCCAAGTGCCTGCCTTTTACATCACTTTTGAATTAAATTTAATGTTGGCTTTTTCTATTTTTAGATGTAGTAATAATGCCACCCAAAAAAGCAGTAAGTGATAAAAAAAAAGATTAGATATTCTCATTAGAAAACGAGAAAAGGAAAAGATTAGAGAAGATTAAATCTGATCCTAATTTGGCTGCCCAATTGAAAGAAAAAGAGCGTCTGAAATATTTGAAGAAAAAAAGACAGGTAAAATAAAACCAGAATTATCAAGAAGAGAACAGAGGAGTCAAAGAAAACAACGGAAGATAAACCAGAGGAAAAGAATAAGATAAAAAATATTGAACAAGAAAACAATCAAGCAACAAAACAACAAGGTTAACCAAGAAACACCTCGAACAAAAGAAAAATGACTAGAAGAATGATTATGTCTCCAGAAGTTAGAAAAAAATTGTTGTACGGAGAAGTCTTAACAAAAGAATTGAAACATGGATATAGTCAATTGAAAAATGAAAAATCAAAGCAGCTTTTTAAAGGCATTATGGAAGGAAAACTTTTCAAAAAGTACAAGCTGATGAGAGAAGCAAAACAATTCCTAGCATTACCAAGATCAACAAATTATATAGTTCATAAGTTAAAAGATTTTTATGGTTTAAAATATTGTAGGAAACAAAGAACTGGATTTGTTTTGACAGATGCTGTCAAAAAATTAGTGGTGGAATTTTTTTTAGGTCGATTCAAGTTCTCAAATGTGTCCAGGAAAAAAAGACTGCATTACCAAAGGCAAAATTAAACACCAAAAAAGATATATGAATGACACTTTAGAAAATTTACATAAGAAATTTGTCTGTATCTATCCAGAACATAAAGTTACATTTTATTTAAAAGATTGAAACCTTTTTGGATTGTAAAGCAAAAAGTTTCCGAAAGAGATACTTGCCTATGTGTTACTCACTCAAATATGGATATGCTGGTCAAGAAATTATATCAGCAGGGTATTATAGAACATAAGATGGTTGATCTACTGATCAGAAGTATCTGTTGTGATAAGAAAAGGGAATGTTTGCAGCGAAGATGTTCCACATGCAGAAGTCTTTCTGTAAAGTATAACGAGTTCGATAGTAGTACACAGTGCTCTTTGTTTCAATGGAAAACAAGCGCAGAATCTTATTTTGATAAGAAAAGTGGGAAAGAAAAATTTTGCCGCAAAACTATAAAATCCGAACTATTGCATCCGAACTATTCCGATGACATTGCAAGAATTAGTGCAGAAATTTGAAGAAGAGTTGCCGAAATTTCTTCTACACCTAGCAAATCAACTCCATCAACACAGTGAAATGAGAAACTTGAAAAAAGACTTGGAACCAAACGAAATTGTCATACATGTAGACATTAGTGAAAATTATGTTTGTAAATATGCTGAAGAGGTTCAGTCGGCTCATTTTGTAGGTGGACAGCAAGTAACACTTCACACAGGAGTTTTATATTACAAATATGATGATAAAACTCACGCAAAGTCATTTTGCACCATGTCTGAATCACTCAGGCACGATGCAGCAGCAATTTGGGCACACCTACATCCAATGATACAGCATCATTTGACTGAACACCCTGAAGTTACGACAATTCACGGATTGAGTGACAGCCCTTCCAATCAATATCGAAACAAGACAATGTTTATGATTTTTCGTAGTATTTTGCAAGTAGATTTTCTGTCCATCCATCCAAACTTTTACATGGAATTATACAGAAGCGGGTCATGGTAAGGAAGAAGTGAGGAAGAAGTAAGGAAGAATCATGTAAGGCTCCAGATGGAGTCGGTGCAGTCCTGAAAAGAAGTGCTGATAGACTTGTAGCTGAAGGAAATGATATTAATAACTTTCAAAAATTGATGTGTGCATTAAAATCTGAAATCAAAGAAGTTTTACTACACACTGTAGATGGATGGATGTTTGGGTTTTATGGCGCAAGGGCATCTAAGGCCATACTGCGCCAAACACTAGGTAATCTAATTAAGACGTTAGAAATGTTCATAAAAGCAACACAAAACATTTAAACACTAAGAAACATCTTATTCAAATACAGGTTTTTTTTTAATAAAAACGTTTAAATGGTTATTAAAAGCAGTACATAACATTTAAAAGCAGTGACACATTTAAAACAAAGAATAAAAGCCAATATCAACTGCAAAGGAAAACAAGGCATGGTATGGGGGATGAGATAAAATTTCATGGATGGATGGATACAACATGTTAAAATGCTTAAGCCTGCTCAGTGTAAAAGCTGGGCAGTCTACTAAGATATGGGAAACGCTTAGCGGGACATCACACATGACACAAATGGGATGATCTTCTGCCAGCAGAAGATGTACATGTGTAAGTCTCGTGTGCCCAATCAGGAGGCGTGCCAGCACTACCTCCAGCCTTCTGCTCGGTGATGGGAAAAATGGCCAGGTTATGGATGGAGGATATGGATGGATGTTTCTTTTCTATGAGAAAAAAATCTGATACTGTTTTCTGGAGAAAATCTGTGCGAAAGCCAGCAAAACAAAAGCTGCCAATGTTGAATGTACACGGTCTTTTGAATCGCCGAAAAAAACTTCCACAAAAGAAGCCTGTATGGGGAAATCGACGATTTTGATTTAAATATTGTGAGACCTACTGTACATGATTTTTACGATCAGGGTGAGTATCCGACTTTGAGAAAATTGAAACAACGTTTGGAGAAAAGTATTGGATTTTTGGATGTGTAGAATCTCTAAGGAATTTTTTAAAAAAATTGGGATTTAAATATAAAAAGAGTGATGATGGCCGAAAATTTCTATTGGAAAACAATGATATTGTGGCTTTTAGAATGAATTTTTTTAAGAAAAATGCACATCATTCGTGGCGAAATAAATCCAAGGCAAGTCGTCTACCTAGAGGAAACCTGGGTAAATGAACACCATTAAAAATTTCGTCTGGCAGTCGTTAACAGGCAAAGGAGGATTAAAGGTTCCTGTGGGAAAAGGTTCCCGTTTCATTATATGCCATACTAGGTCAGCCAATGAAGGTTTTATTCAATCGGCTCAATTGATTTTTCAGTCAAAAAGTACAGTGGACTATCACCAAGAGATAAATGGGGAAGTTTTCGAGGAATGGTTCCTGGATTTGTTAAGACAGCGGAAACACCAAGTGTTATTGTGATGGACAATGCCAGCTACCATTCAGTATATATACGCTGAAACAATCCCGGCTACAAAAACCAGAAAAGCCGACATTGTGGAATGGCTGCAATCAAAAAGCATCCTGCACGATCCCCTTACCACAAGACCTGACCTCCTGGAAATTGTACCACATCAAACAAAAATATGAAGTGTATAAATTAGACAAAATTGCGTATAAAATGGGACACGAAGTATTGAGACTGCCACCTTACCACTGCCACTGTAATCCAATCGAGCTCATATGGATGGGGCCAAATTAAAAATGAAGTTGCAGATAGAAATAAGACATTCAAACTAAAAGATGTTAGAAACTGACGCAAGAAGCGATCAGCCATGTGTCGGTGGACAATTGGAAAAAGTACACAGCTCATGCTGAAAATCTACAAGAAGATTTTGAGAAGGAAGGATTGAGAGACAGTGCGATGCAGAGCTTAATCATCAATTTGGAAGATGACAGCGACAGCAGTTCCGATGAAACCGAATAACTTTAAGAAATAAAAAATCTTATACCATTAATAAACTTTTTATGACATCCTAATTTATTTATTTTTATCAAAATCCCTCCTTACAAAGGTTTTGAGAATTTGAAAATGTAAAAACACTCGCTTACAATTTAATAAAGAACGACAAAAACCAAAAAAGTTTGAGACAGCACACCCTCGCTATATCGCACCTAGTTATATCAATCATTCAGATACATTGCAATCAAAACTATACACATCTCTCAATTTTTAGCTTTTACACTATGTTTTATAACGTAAAAATTAACAGTGGTTTATCATATTAAAGCAGATTCTTTTTTAAACTTGTAAAACCACATTAATTTAATTATCACTGTTGATAGCTAGTGGAAATTGCGATTTCGGAACCAAATTTAAAAGTTTATTGTTAGCAGGGTTGCCACACTTTTTGGTAAAAAAAAAATTAAGGACTTTAAAAGGATATATTTCTCCATTTTCAAGGACTGTATTGATGGTTTTGACTGAGAGGGGGCTACGGGGGCTGTTGGTGAGAGGGGGCTACGGTTTGCGTTTTACCGGAAAGATTCCACGTCTACTTCAGTTTTGCTGTGTTTGTTTGCATTTTCTAGCGGTCATCGATAATTTCATTTTCTTAAAATCAGCATAATGAACGGAGTTAAAAATAAAAGTAGAATAGGCACTTGTTGCTCTGTTCCTCAATGCTCAATAACGGTAGGAACAAATCTTTCCTTAATTAAAGTGTATAAATTCCCCAAGGCAGAGCGACGTGCAGCTTGGATTCAAGCGATTCGCTGTGACCAATGGTCTCCTACTGAAAGCCGTGTGATTTGTTCCTAACACTTCATTGAAGGTAAATGTATTTTACTTATACTAATATTGTAAAAAAAATAATCCATTTTCGATTTTTTTTCAGGGAATCATTATTTAAAACTGATTTTTGACTGTAAATTAAGGAAACTGCTTTTAGGATGATTAACAATTTCAAAACAGATTCTCCTAACTAAAGTTAGTGATTAATAATAAGGTTTTCAATAAAATTTATTTTTAGTGTAGAAATTAAAAATATTTTATGAAGAAAAAAGTTGTATGATTTTAATTTGGCATGTTTACGAGTTCATAGTGAAAGCTTTTGTTTGTTTTACTAATCAGTTAACTGATTGCTTTCTTTAAGGGGGACTAGACTCGAAAATTTTCCAAAAAACACATTTTGAGATTTTTAGAGTGGAATAATATTTCAAATGTTACATACAAAATGGTATAATTTGGTAGGCAATATGCCCATTAGAAGTATTTTTAATTATTTTTTAAAAAAATACCTTCCGCATGAAAAATTGTCTGCATAACAAATTACATTTGGTTTCGTTTTCTACTTTTTGATGCTGCTAATCAATTAATTTATTTTAAATGTTTAATTTTATGAATTTTGATTCATGATAACTGTAAGTTAAACTGAAAAGAGTTTAACTTCTACTTCAACTCATACCGATTATTTTGTTTTCGAGTTTTGAAATATTTTTAGTGAGATTTTGGCTTGGTTTTATGTTTTAAAAGTATTGTTAAGATTGGCTAAATTTTTTATCGAATATGGGTCGTACAAAACGCATTTACAAGAAGAAAATACCTGTTGGGAGGTGGAAGCATGGTGCAGTGAAAATTGTTCCTGTGAATCAATTTTTACTGGAACTACAACACGATGATTTGAAAAAAGAAAATGTCTCCTTTAGGAAATTGAGTCTAAGTAACTTTTACTATTCGCAATTCGACAATGAAGATGAGAAATATGATATTGTGAATTTAGAATATTTAAGCAATATCATTAATGACATTGCAGTTTGCAAAGAATGTGGTGACAAAATCGAAATTGCCATAACAAAACGTGTTGGGTTAGCTATTGAGATGTGTGTGTCTTGTGAGGGAAAATGCAATAGTGTCACTGCTAACAATCAACATTTCGAGAAGATGTCAACGTGTATGCAATAAATACTAGGTTTATTTACGCTATGAGATGCATAGGTAAGGGACAGGCTAACGCCAAAACTTTCTGCGGACTGATGAATTTGCCACCCCCGCCAGCCAAATACAAGAACTATATTGAGGTTCTCCATACAGCTGCTACGACTGTTAGTAGCAATTCAATGTTGCAAGCTGCAAATGAAGATTTTAACCACAATGAAGGCTTTCATGATATTGCCGTTGCTGTTGATGGCACATGGCAAAAAAAGAGGGTATTCGTCTAATAACGGTGTGGTCACTGCCACAAGTTATGATACGGGTAAGGTGATCGACATTCAAGTATATTCCATTTTCTGCCGTTGCCCTAAGCGTTTGGTTAAGATACACCAGACAAATTGTATCGCTAATTTCTGTGGAACAAGTGGAGCCATGGAGGTGGCTGGTGTCAAAGCTATTTTTGAACGCTCGCAATCTAAATACAATGCACGTTATTTGCAGTTTTTGGGCGATGGAGATAGCGCAGCGTATCCTGCATTAGTAGCGGCAGCACCATACGGAAAGGACGTCCCCATAACAAAGTTAGAGTGCATCGGACATGTTAAAAAGCGGATGGGGACCCGACTAAAAGCTTTTAAAGCCAAATATGGAAGTGACAAACTCAGTGACGGCAAGGGCCTCAATGGTCAGGGTCGTCTAACTGGAGATGTGATATTGCAAATACAAAAGTATTATGGATTGGCTATCCAAAGAAACACTGCCAATGTTTTGCAGATGAGGCAGGCTATTTGGGCCGAATAGTTTCATATTTTATCTGACAATAACAACCCTCAACATGGATTGTGTCCGGATGGGATTGACAGCTGGTACAAATTCAAAACAGCGGAGGCCAGAGGGTTAGGGTATGACCATACGAGTCATTTTCATGTTTCACCTGCAATAATGGAAGCTGTCAAACCAATATTTCGGGACTTGGCTGCAACAAATCTATTGGAAAGGTGTGTTCATGGCAAAACACAAAACCAAAATGATTCGGTGAACAATGTCATCTGGTCCCGAATACCGAAAATGACATTTGTCAACTTCAAATCCCTTGAACTTGGTGTGTTGGAGGCAGTTTCTTCCTTCAATGATGGTTGTGTTTCCAACCTCTTGCTTTTGAAAGAAGCAGGAGTAGAGCCTGGATTGAACTGCATCAAAATGATGAAGAACAATGATGATTTGCGATGTGCGGTTGCTCAACGAAAGCAAACGGCCCTGGAGAAAAAGGCCCGCCGAAAGAGACATAAAAGTAATTTCATTGATTTTTTATGTAAATGTGATAAAAAAAATTTCGAAAATTCATAAATTAAAAAATATCATGTTTATTTATAAAAGCATATGATACAATGTGTAAAAGTGAACTTTAACTGTGTAAAATTTTAAATTAATCCAACAAGTAGTTCCTGAGAAAAAGGTACATAAAAATGACCATTTTAACATGGGCTTCAATGGAGGCTCCGGTCCCCCTTAAGTCAAATTAATATTCAATTTACAAACAATGAAATCAATAATAAGTAAAGTAGGATATCTTAGTCAAATATTTTTTTTAATTAAATGCTATAACAGTTTGAAATTCCTATTAATTTTTTTTTGCACAGTTATTAAATGCACATTACATATCGGCACTCCTAATATGTTTTATAACTTTCAAGCCCATTTTTTAAGCTACTGTAAGAAGAATGATCGACTTTTGTAACAGGTGTTTTTCCCACTTTAATTTTATGTTGTAATTTAAAAAAATAGGGCTATTGTTTATTAAGTACTACTATACTAATCATCCTTTAAAATAAAATTTTAAGGATGCATGCATCACTCATGCAACATGGTAAAAACCTAGTATGTTTTTACCTTGTCTTTTTTAAGTAACAAGTTTAGTTTAGTTTGAATTATCGTCGCACGAGGGCTATTGGCGACGGGCGTCGTATTTTAGAACCACAGTCAAGTGACGAGCCGACACCCGAGTAGGCACCCAACGCAACCGTTGAGGGCGACATCGTACGCAGCGTCAGGACTTTGAAGGATATTTAACATGCACTCCCTCCACACGGGGTATTATTCGTCGGACATTTTTGGCTGCACGGGCCGTTTATAGGTCGGCAGTTATATTGCCGATGCCCGAACCCGAACCTGGGGCCTTCCGCATGCTAGGCGAATACCTAACCGACTGGGCTCCCCAGCCCCTTAAGTAACAATAGTAACCATACTTTAGGAAAATAACCGTTTAAAACTAGTGTAATACATCAGACTTTCTGCTACATAATTTAGCCAAATATTCTATTGTAAAACAAGAACACTAAAAAATAATACAAATTGTATTAAAACACCATGAAACCTGGAAAATTGCCCAATGCACTTTTTCTCTTGTCACAAAGTTTATCTATGTGCAGTCCAAAAAGTCCGACAAATAATAGCCCGTGTAGAGGGAGTACACATTAAATATGTTCCAAAGTCCTGATGTCGCATTTGAGGCTGCCTTTTAAGTTGCACTGGGTGCCTACTCAAGTGTTGGCTCGTCACTTGACTGGTTTTAAATTACAATGCCAACCGCTCTCTCGTGTAGCTCTAGTGTGACAACAAAAAAACGCATCAAAAAGTTGAAAATCATATTCATTTTGTGTTTATTGGATTTTCAGGAAAACCGTCGAAGGATCCTAATCATCCTGACTGGGTTAACCTTAACAGCATCTTCAACTTCAAGCAGAAGGATGAGATGGCAAATAAACGCAAGCTGGTTCGATATAAAAGATTCCAAGATAGACGGGAGGCTGGACCATCATCAGAAGTAATCCAACTAGAGGCATCCAGAAGCAACCATACAGAGGTTGATGTCGATTCTGCCATTTTATCCATGCCTACCACAAAGGAGGCAGAATTTTTGACCGATTTCACCGGCAACCATTATGCTAACTTGGCTAATGAAAATGCCAAGTTGTTGAAGAGATCAAGAGATGCTGGCTACCATGCAGGTGAAATTGAAGGCACTTGCGAGTGCCAATGAAAGCTTACAAGAGCAGTTGAAGTTGCAAAACAACTTGCATCAAATTCTGCAGGATGACGATAAGTTGCATTTCCATACAGGGCTTCAAAACAAAGGCGTTTTGAGCACTCTTCTGAAGTTCTGTATTCTAGATTGGCAGCCAGCTACTAAGTCATCCCTTTCATTTGAATTTCAGCTTCTCATGGTCCTTATGAGATTGCGGCTGGGACTGATGGTTAAAGACTTGTCACATCGCTTCGGGGTACACTTCACTACAGCAAGTCAGTTGATAAATGATTGGATCGACGGTTTGTACCGGCTGTGCAGCCTGTTTAATGCTTGGCCATTCAAACGAAATATCCGCAGAAACCGGTCACGGGCCTTCAAGAACTCAACTTTTCAGGATACTAGGGGTATTATAGATTGTTCAGAAATATTTACAGAGGCCATCAAATCTAAACACATGCGCTCAAACCTATTCCTCATACAAAACACACAATACTGTCAAATTGTTGGTAGTTTCTACTCCATCTGGTGTGGTGTCGTTTATCTCGCAAGCATGGGGTGGAAGAACCACTGACCAACAAATTGTTGTAGAGTCGAGCCTTCTCGATCTTGAAGCAGGGGACCTTTACCAGGTAGACTGCGGCTTCAACTGGGAAGATTTATTTGCAACTAAAGGGGCAAGGATTTTGATTCCCTCGTTTACAAAGTAAAAATCCCAGTTAAGTGGGGAGGGAGTTATCGTTTCCAGAAAGTACTCCAATGTGAGGATCCACATTGAAAGAAGGATTGAAAGGTTGAAGAACTATCGTATTCACTATTCTTCAAAGAAGCAGCAATCAGCAGACCGACACCTCGACATGGATTTTCGACACTGCTGCCAGTTCCCACTTCTGTTGTGACAAGACCCTTCTTGACAACTATCAGGAGCTTGACGGGACATCATTGAATGTTGCCACTGCTGGTGTCACCTGTTCAGTCGAAGGAAAAGGGACTGTCAAGCTGGAGTTCAATAAAAAGCATGAGTCAGAAATTGTAAAACTAACAAACGTCCTGTACTCCTTCCGTTTAAGACAAAATTTGATTTTTTGCCCCTGTCGTAGATAATGCTGGTGGTTCTTTTAAGGGTGAAAAGGGCTAAAATGTGTGTATATAATAAGGAAGGAAGAGAATTGTTTTATGTTTTTAAACGCAATAACTTGATTTTTGTTAAACTTAAGTATTTAAAAAATGTTTCAGCAAATAATGTATCTCAAAATGTATCAAGTAATGTTACTAAAAAGGTTCCCACAGATGCGAGGCGAAAAATTAATAAATCAACCTCAAATGTTAACGATTTAAAGGTTTGGCATCGTAACTTTTGCCATATTAATACTAAATCAATCGTAGAAACTTTTCAGCATAATGCTGTCAAGGGTTTACCCGCCGTCAAATATCAAGACGTAGACTGTAGGCACGCGTTCACATGTCCTGGGAAATTGGCAGCATTTAGCCGATATTTAGAGGTTTTTTTCCCCTGATTTTTGAGGGTTTTTTTTCATTTTTCCCTGACTTTTCCCTGTTATTTGCCTAAGCAAAAAAAATTCCTGACAATTCCCCGATTTTCCGGTCTTGTGACCACCCTGTTTTTTTATATATGTAGTTATATATTTAATTAATTTAGTACATACAATTTTAGATTATGCAACAGACTTCCGCTCACCTGTGGATACTAATACTTACCAAGAACAAAGTTTAGTTTGAATTATCGTCGTACTAGAGCTACACAAGGGCTATTAACCAAGAACAAAGTGATGTTGATGACATAGAAGCTGACAATTTTCCTGACCTTCAAGGAAATGATATGTTTAATCTCTAAGTGGCCAACTTTGTGTTGAACTGTTATTTTTACTGTTATTTGTTTACGTATAACATTTTTACAAAGTACATTTCATACTTCAGAAATGGTTAGTTCAAGGTTTGGCTACTCTTATTTAAAACAAAAACTGTTAAGTTTCATTCTATGGTGTATTTCTATAATAATAATTTATGGATAATTAATAATTTATGGATTTATACCCTTGTGTTTTGGATCACCAATCACAGTTATTGAAAGTGTCGTATTGTTATTGGTTTTCTTTTTAAAACATTCTTTAACTTAAGCTTGCCTCTCTGATTTGTTAACGTTGATCAAAATGCACTACCCTTCGTCAAACTTTTGTCCTAAGTCTGTTTACCTTTTTTAAAAGTTTCTTGCTTGTCAACAAAAAGTAAACAATATATATTACTACAGCACATGTTATACAACCCATAAAAATGCCTATTCATGTCCCCAATGTAAATATGTTCAACGGAAAGATTGTAACTTTATCGCCCAATTGTCTGCTAACAATCAGTTGAAATCTATCCTAGAAAGACCAGGTGTGTTGCATAACATTAATGATAACAAGGTTAATCATGTTTGCAATTCTGGTAAAAAATGCAACTTGTATGATACAAGGGTATACAAAAAATTTAAAGAGCCGCATGGGATTGGCATTAACAATCTGACATTTATGTGGTTCACAGATGGTGCTGCATTGTTTAAATCTTTCAATGTTTCAATATGGCCATTATATTTGGCAATAAATGAATTGCCATTTGTTCAAAGATTCAAACCACAAAACTTAATCCTGGTGACACTTTGGGTTGGTGAAAAAAAGCCAGGAATTTATTTTTTAAATGCTGCGACAACTTTTTAAATGATGTTGGGAAAGGGTTGTCTGTGGTTGTGAAGGGGCACATTTTGTGTGGAACTTGCGACTTGCCAGAAAAATGTTCAATTTTAAATATGATCCAGTTTAATGGATCATATGGGCTGTAAGCTAAATGCTTACAAAAAGTGAGACACCCCTTGGGGAATGACCCAGGTAAATGAAGAAAATACACAAAAAGTCAGGTGTCGATTGTAGTTTATTGAAATTAAAATATCACATCTTGTCACGGAGTATATGGCATGCTCACACTGTTCAGAAATAAATAATTAGCATTTAACAATTAAAGTCCAAACTAAGTAAACAATTTAAGTCCAAAAAGCCTTAATCATACAGAATATTTAGAGCCGATGACTTGGGACACTTAGCTGTCGAATGGGCGAAGGCGGATGAGCCTGGCGGCCAGACCTCAGACACCGGAACCATTGACGCCTTTGCCGGGACGGTCACGGGAGGCTCCTGGTATGGTTGTTGCTCGGATTGGAATGGATGACTTCAAACTTCAATTAGGCATTTAAAGAAAGGGTGTCGTAGCCTGCCTGCAGGACTACGGGAAAACACAGAAAACGGTAAAGAAAGGGAACGATAAGGGCAAGGTCCTCTTGAACCGAGAGCCTTTTATCTGATCTGAGAGCTCTTTTAATTTGCATAACTTGGCAGCTTCTTTACGGCTTTTCTTAGTAATTTTGGCTGTGTTGAGGTTGGACCGCCACACTAGGGGAAACGTACAAGGAGCTACAAAAGCACGTTGTGGCAGGGTTCATGTGTATCCATTTGAGAAGACCATTGACAAACCTCAAAGAACTCATATGGAGACAATGAACCATGAAAAAAAGCATGCAATAACAAAGTATTGTTTTTGGCATAAAAGGCCCTTCGCAATTGTACCTTTATGTGCCACACATAATAAAGTCTACTGGTTTGGACTACATGCATGGTGTGTGCCTTGGCGTCATAAAAAAAGGTGCCGAGTTTTTTTTCTAGATCCAACCTATTCCAAGTATGACTTTTCCCTATTAAAATTTCGAACATTAATTGATCAGAGCATCCAATCCATCAGTGTCCCACACATGTTTCAAAGAGTGCCTCGAAGCGTCAACCTCATTAAAAACTGGAAGGCTTCAGAATTCAATTTTTTTATTTTAGTATTCCTGTGTTTAGGCCAATCCTGAATGGGAAATATTTTGAGCATCATATGCTACTTGTGTATGGAATTTCCATACTTCTAAAAGAAAATATTTTGCATTCATAATTGGTCGTAACAGAACATGCTTTGTGGCATTATGTATATTTATTTGAACAACTATATGGAAAGTGCCACATGAGTGCAAATGTGCACAACTTGCTTCACTTAGCAGACAGTGTCAGGGATTTGGGACCGTTATGGGCATCCTCATGTTTTTGGATGGGAAAGTGTCAATGGTTTTCTGATAATATCTGTCCATGGTACCCAATATATACAAACCCAAATAAATGCTGCTATTTCATCACAACTAAGTCATCCACTATGGATTTCGAAGTTGTCTAACCCTAATATGCAACTTTTTTCTGCAAATATGATAAAAAGTGTGCGGTATAAGGTAACGGATGTTTTGTCTGACGATACTTATGTCATTGGCGCTATGCATAATTGCTCAGACAGGGAAGCCATTCAAATAATGAGCTTGCTTGGCGAAGCATTTAAAAATGGCAAAATATTTCACAGAATGATTATTACAAAAAATTTCCCCACCAGTTACACTTACAGCAAGACATAAAAAAAAATCTTGCTATGTCAAATACTTTGACGATGATAGAATGAATTTGGCTGCATAAAATATTTTGTCAAACTGTCTGTATGTGTAATTGACCAAAATATATAAATTGTTCCTGTCCAACAAAATATGATTGTGTAGTACAAAAATGTAATTGTCTGGCACCCTTGTATACAAATGAACCTAAAAAAAATCTGTTACAACATATCACTACAGTTTCTAAATCAAATTAATATGTCCTTGTTCCCTATGAGAAATTATTTTGCTGTGTCTATTACCTATGCAAGGAAACTAATAATATATACTTTTCAAATGTTGTAAATTTAATAAAAATTGAAGTGTAATTTTAAAATATTTTGTATTTTCAAACTTTTTATGTTTATCTAAATGAGATAGTATTTGATTGAATCTTAATAGGTCTACATGAAGTAGACTATTGTTTAGTAGAAAAGTTATAATTTTATTAACTAAAGAATGACATTCGAGCAAATGAGAATGCAAATGTTCGTCCTCAAAAGGGGGACATAATCTCAAGTTTGGCTTGCTTATCGGCGGTCGTTCCTGAAGTTGATGAATCTTTATTTCATAACGTAACGCTCAAAATGTTATTTGATTTTGACATGGATTTTGAAGAAGATGAACAGATACAGCAAGAGCCAGATACACATTATATTCAGATTACAAAAACAATATGTTTATACATTTCTGGATTTGTCGTACGGAGAGTGTCAAAGAAAATTAAGTGTCAACAATGCATTGCATAACTGGAGTCTGATGCTACTGCCATAAAAAAAAACACCATAAAAAAGCCATAAAAAAAGACAAAGGTGGGTTACAAACACCCTCCAGAGATGTAGTGGAAGTGTGCACTCGGGTCGAAAATTTTCTAATGTTTGAAGTCAAATTAGCCACCCCATCTGCCGAAAGGCAATCCAAAGCAAATGTAGTAAGTCAAGTTCTTAAGCAGACTCTGCAGTCTAATATATTTGACAGCTTATTACCTCGTGTCCTTGACTGTTGTTATGTTTCCTGACAACCATATTTCCGCACTAATTAAAGAAATTTGTTATGTTTATCTAAACATTAGGCTGCATCATATATCGAAATCAAAGAACATACAGTTACCAAAACAATTCCAAAAACTTATATTGTTTAAAAGTCAGTAAATGCAATATCTAGTTCATGAATAGTTTGTTTTGTCCTACCTTTTAACATACAAATGATTTAAAAAGATTTGAATCGAAACTTTGTTGGAAAATAAAATTGTTACTATTATTATAAATTTATTTTGTTTTATTTATACACAACAAAAAATACTGTTTTAATTAATTGTAGTAATTTTTTTCTTCAATTACAGTCTTAACTTATTTTTTTATTATAAGTTTCAACATAATGTAAAAATATCCAGTTATATAAACTGAAGAAGCAAAAACATTGCTCTGCATTTTTCTTTAACATAATTTGCTTTTAACTGGGTAGATATGAATTTAATAAGCTAGTTGTGAAAAACAAAATCCTAACTTTTATGTAAATTGCTCTGAGAAATGGAAATAAACTCCTCCACAAAGTCCCAACTATGCAATACAATCCTCCTCTTTTCTCTGTCCAACTGCTGGTCGCGCCGCCAGAGAGACGGGAGAATCACGCTCCTTCGGACGGTGCTGTATCTACCCTATTACTATGTCTATGTATAGAAATGAAAACTACTGCTTGGTTTATTGAAAAAGTATCAAAATGGCTCGACTTGATGAGCTCTAGATATGCTACATTAGCTTTAAGTAAATTAAATCTAACAGTTTACTAAGAAACTATATCTTTTCTTGAGGAGATGATGGTTTTATTTAAAGAACTTGAAGTAGTTCAGAAAGATGGCCAAGAGAGATGGAAGCCTTTTCAAACTGGTGCCATCTTATCAACTACTTCGGTACTTGATATGGAAAAATATTATTTAGAAGAAAAGTTTAAATTTCTTCTAATTTCACGGTTTTCCCAAGACTCATTAGAAAACTTATTCAGTGTTGTGCGGTTCAGGCAATCGGTGCTCACAGCTCTAGAATTTAAGAACAATTTAAAGTTAATAACTATAGCTCAATTTATGACAAAATCAACTTCAACCAACTATGAGCAGGATGATAGAGAATTGCTCTCTGGTTTCTTAAATGTAATTAGCGAATCTCCTCCAAAACCCGCCGTACACACCATAACTATACCCAAGGATTGGGATAAAAACCTAACCGAATTATCTTTATTAGAATGAAACTGTTTGTACAACATAGCTGGATACGTTGAAAAATGCCTATGCACGCTTAATGTTTGTGATTCTTGCATATCCAGCTTAGGATCATTGAAATAATAAAAATACGAATAATTAAGGGTCCAAATCAAAGCTGTACACTTGGTATTTATATAAATTAAAATATGGTAAGTATAGAAATATAAAATAAGGAAAAGAGAATAAAAAATTAGAACTCAGCCAAAATAAATAACGCAAGAAAAATAGGCCAGGGAAAAATTCTGCAACTAAGATTCTTATAACAGTTAAGAAAGCCGGAATCAACACAAAACCGGACCTTTGCAGAGAGGAAAGGATGGATGGATGTTCGGGTTTTATGGCGCAAGGGCATCTTAGGCCATACTGCGCCAAACACTAGGTAATCTAATTAAAAAGGTAAAACAGGTTCATAAAAACAATTAGAAATCTAAAGAAACACAAGCTATTCATAATATTTACACATAACATTTAAAAACAGACATCTAAATCAAAGAATAAAAACCAATATCAATTAAAAAGGAAAACAGGGCATGATATGGGGGATGTGATAAAATGTGATGAATAGACGGGTTTAAAACATTAAAATATTTAAGTCTGCTCAGTGTAAAAGCTCAATGAAACATCACACATGACACATATGGGCTGATCTTCTGCCAGCAGAAGATGCACATGTGTGAGTCTCGTGTGCCCAATCAGGAGGCGTGCCAGCACTACCTCCTGCCCGGTGATGGAAAAAATGGCCAGGTTATTGATTGTGTTATATTATGGAATTTGTTTTCAGTTTGGAGGTCCCATTCGTTTTGCCATACTGTATTGATTGAATGTGCACAGGCCAGTTTGGCATCGGGCAAATTAAGGGGGGCGCCGCTGCCTAGACTAGCAGTCTTTGCAGCGCGGTCCGCCTCCTCATTGCCCGGAATACCAACATGGCTCGGCACCCAGCAGAAACTAATTTTAAAACTATTGTGTTTGAGTTTAAAGAGGAGCTTAACAACTATTGAGATTAATGGGTGGGATTTGTAAGAAAATTTGCAGAGGACATCAAGTACACTTTTTGAATCGGAATAGATTATCCATGATTTAAAGTTTTGATCTGAAGTAAAAACCGAGCATGAAGGATTAAGGGTTTCTGCTATGGTGATGTGATTAAAAACTGCCGCAGAGCCAACGTGTGTCTGAGACTTTGAACCATCGGTAAATACAGGTTTTAAATCAAAATTAAAAAAGCGATGCTCATTAAAAATTTGTAAAATAGCTGAATCAGGCATTAATGACTTTTTAAAATTAATGATACTATGAATATGTACAAGTGATTCTTCCCAAGGTGAAAAGTTGTCGTTAAAATTGAAAACTCTAAAATCATCAAGATCAAGGTTTCCCAAGAGCTCTTTAATACGAAGAGAGAAGGTAGGAATGAATGACTTTTTATTTGCAAAGAACTGCTGGAACTTTGGATTTAAAATTTGAGAGTATAACGGGTGATTATGATTACTTTTTATATTAAAATATGCAGCTAATGAGAGCTTTTCCCGACGATGTTGCAGGGATGGCTCCTGGCACAGAACGTAAAGGCTTTGCACTGGAGACGTGCGAAAAGCCCCAGAAGCCAACCCTGTTGATGAATGGTGTCTAGATATTTAAGTACCGATTTTCTGGCAGAACCATAGGCAGCGACACCGTAATCAAGCTTGGATCTTATCAAAGCATGGTAAATTCTCAACATGGATGTTGTATCAGCACTATATATTGTGTTAGAGAGCACTTTCAATACGTTCAGCAATTTATTGCACTTCTGCCGTAGATGTTGAATGTGTGACAGGAAGGTGAGCTTCGGATCAAATAAGATACCCAGAAACTTTGCCTCTGATCTTACAGGCAGAGCCACACCACGCTGAGGACGCTGCCTTTAGGGACACCTTCTCGTTGGTAAAAGTCTCGAGACACAGTGGATCCGACACGAACTTGAAAAACACGGGTCTTAAGGAAATTCTGAATGAAAACTGGTAAATTCCCACGAAAACCGAGATGGTATAGGTCTTTCAGAATTCCGTACCTCCATGTTCGATCATAAGCCTTCTCCATGTCAAAACATATGGAGACTAAATGCTGATTTCTAACAAAGGCTTTACGAATGGAGGTTTCCAGAAGCAAGATATTGTCTATGGTGCTCCTATGGTGTCGGAAACCACTCTGAAACGGGGAGAAGGCCCCCTTTTCTTCTAAACAATACACAAGACGGGCATTAACCATCCGCTCCATCAATTTGCACAAGCAACTGGTCAGGGCAATGGGACGGTAGTTACCAGCATCTTGAGGGTCCTTTCCTGGCTTAGCAATAGGGATTACAATTGCTCTTTGCCAGGAAGTCGGAAAAACTTTCTCATTCCATATTCTATTGTAGAGTTTTAAAAGGGCTTGTAAGGAATTACTATTTAGGTGTTTCAACATTTCATTATGGATTTTATCATGACCAGGGGCTGATAAGTGGCATTTGTTTAAAGCACACTGTAGCTCCCTTAGAGTGAAATTACAGTTGTACCCATTAGTGATAAGGTCTGAAATTTAATTTTTTAAGCTCCTCTCTCTGTTTAATAATTAAAATTCAGCATTATAATTGGCACCATTGGAGACAGCTGCAAAGGCTGCTCCAAGTTGATCTGCAATATCTTCTTGGGTAGTAATTAAAACACCATTATTTTTTAAGATAGATAGCGGCTGTGAGTCAGCGTAACGACCCGAAATTCTTTTTACTTTCTTCCATACAGTTTTTGATGTTACGTGACCCCGGATAGAATTATAGTATTGCTGCCAAGATGACATTTGGCTTTCGCGTTGTATCCTACGGGCCTGGGACCGAGCCCTCTTGAATTCAATAAGATTTGCCTCTGTAGGATAGCGACGGAAAATACCCCAAGCTCGCTTTTTTTCCTTTTCAGCTCGAGAACAGTGGTAGTTCCACCAAGGTTTAGGAGATTTTGGAAGTTAGCCTTGGGTCATGTGAATGGCTAAAACAGCAGCACTCAAAATGGTTTCAGTAATGACATTAACAGCCGAGTCAATATCACCTATTTCAACCATGTCATCCGTCAACTCAGCATGGGTCGTAAAGCGATCCCAATTTGCTTTATTAAATTTAAAATTTTTTGGTCTCTCATGTTGAGGTGGTGAGCTCCTCGATGTTAAAATGATTGGAAAGTGATCAATGTCATACGGGTCACTTCCAACCCCGAAAGACCAGTTTAGAGAGAGCGACGGCGAGCAAATGGCGAAGTCAACAGCATGGAATGTCCTTGAAGGCATATGAAACAGAGTAGGACTTCCGTCATTAAGCAGAAACATATTTTGTCTGTGTATAAGCTGTTCGACTATTGATCCTCGGCTGTTATGTTCACCACTGCCCCACATTGGGTGGTGGCCATTAAAATCACCCATGAGAAAGAATGGGGCAGGCAGCTGCTTAACTACATTTTCCAAATCTCCTATATTAACAACATGGTTTGGTGGTAAATATATGCAACAGATGGTAACGAGGTGGGAAAGTTGAATCTGTATTGCAATGGCTTGGAGATTAGTATTGATGTTCAAAATACTGGTGGGCAATCGGTTAGAATACACGTTTGCAACTCCACCACAAGCCCTTCCACCGTCTGCGTAGTCTTTTTTTAAAATTTCACAAGATGGTCATTTTGTGATATCGCCTGGTTTTAAGAATGTTTCCTGAAGGCAGACTACATCAGGTGCATATTTATCCATGATTGCCTTGACACTATCTTTAATGTGTCGGAAACCACGACAATTCCACGAGACTATTCGGGTCATTTAGGGAAGTTTATCGGTGGGTGTTTCGTCACCGATTTTTCTCGAGGCAACAGATGTTGTGGTGCCTCGAGTCCCGCCTCAACATCCATTTCTGGAGAATCGGAGGAGTCGGAGCTATCAAGATTTTTTGTATTTAAGGATCTGCTTCTAGTTTTGGTTTTTTTGGGAGACCTTTCTAATCGTTTGACTGTTACTGGAGATTTGATAATTCTTGGGGGTTTCTGTATGCCTGATTTTACTGTGGTATCACGTGTTTGTGAGCTGGAGGATGAAGTATTGTTTTTCGAAACAGAAGCTATTGTTGCTATTGTGCTTGTGGATTTAGCATCTTACAAATATTGTTCCCTTAACATATTGCACTGGATAGCTATTGAGGCTTTTGTAATTTTAGTGGCAGATGCGTATGATACATTAGGTTTAGGCAGGGTTATTGTTACTTGTTTGCGAGCTTCCTGATAAGATAAATTTTTAGTTACTTTAATGTGTTGAATTTCTTTCTCTTCTTTCCACCTAGGACAACCTCTGAAGTTGGCAGTGTGGTCGCCTCCGCAGTTTAAGCATTTAGGTGGGAGCTGACAAGAAGAGAAAGAATGGCCTTTAGCTGAACAGTTAGAACAAAATTCGTCTTGGGACCTGCATGTTGCTTTTGTGTGGCTGTACCTTTGGCAGTGAAAGCAACGCAAAGGGTTCGGAATATATGGACGGACGGGACAGTTCAGATAGCCTGCTATTATGTGTTTTGGTAAATTAGGTGTGCCAAAAGTCAAGATTATGTGTTGAGTGTTCACTATTTCGTTTCCTTTTTTTATGGTTATTCATTTAACTTGGGTGACATTTTGGAGTTTTAAGTTTTCCAGAATTTCTGATTCTGATACATCAATTAGATCTCTTTCAGAAATAACACCGCGGAAAAGTTTAGAGAGTTGTGGGGTGTGACAGTAATTGGGATATTGCATAACAGTTTTGACTTCATCAATGATCTTGATTGTATGTAGGTGCTTGTTTCAATGAGTAGGTCTCCGGGTTTAAGTTTTTTTACAGATTTGGGGTTTCCTCCGATTCCGAGTAGTCCTTTTTGAATTGCAAATAGTGATATTTTGGATAATTGCTGTGTCGCTGAGGTTGGTACAGTGAATTAATGTCAATTACAGGTTTTGTAGTGTCCAATTCTGGTGTTATATTTGGCGGACTTAACCCCCCGCCAGGGCTTTGAGTGAGAGCCATAATTAATAGAGAGAGAGTTCATCCCCGTAGTCCACAGGTAGCTCCGGATACCCTTTATCATCCACCTACTGCAACTACGCAGGAGTGGCCGGGTTACGGCAGGGGCTTACCGGCTCTGGGCAACTTAAAACAATAACGGTGCGAACTGTCGCAAAAAAAAACACATAAGCCCAGCCTTCGGCAGGGTCCTTAGGCAGTACTACGGAGACATAGCGTTACGGGTTCGGGGTGTGGATCCGCACAGGGCACCCCTAGAAACCAAAGTATCGGACAACAGTGCCATTAGGCGAGCCGATTGCCAGGAGCGGGATCCCCCTGGCGCCCGTCAACCAGTGAAGCATGGACCAAAGGGCACGCAACAGTGGCCTCAGGAAACTAACACCTGTCCTATGGGAGGCCACTGCAGGAACCCCAGGACTCCACTTTCCCCCGGTTCAGTCGGTCGCAGCACACGGCAAACGTGCTGGTCAGAAATGTCTGACAACAATGAAATAACAAAAATACACATAATTAAGGTCCAAATCAAAACTGTTCACTTGGTTTTTTAAATATATAAACTAAAATAGAAATATAAAATAAGCAAAAGAGAATAAATATTAAAACTCAGCCAAAATAAATAACGCAAGAAAAATAGGTCAGGGATAAATTCTGTAACTAAGATTCGTAAAACAATAAAGAAAACCAGAATCAACACAAAACCGGACCTTTGCAGAGAGGAAAGAAAGAAGAATGCAAAGGCCCATCTAGGGAACCTCGGGGTCGCCACTCCCGTGCTCACAAGAAGTGAGCTCCCCGAGAGGCTAGGGACCTCGGGATTGCCACACCCGTACCCACCGAAGTGGGCCCCCTGAGGGGCTACACACTGTAGAACTTAAAGAAATTGAACAAATAGACACTCGTTTATATGGCCAAATGCAAAAAGTTTTTCCAGGAACCATGAAAGTTCACCAACTGTCATGGACTTACAAGAAAAAAGATAAGCTGGATTTCAGAAATCTGAGTCGTTTTGAGTGTCCTCCACACTTCTGTAAACATTTTACAATGTCAGAGCGGAACATGAAGGTCAAGAAGAAAAAATTACAAACTTTTAAAACTAGAAACTGCAAAAAAGTTAGGTCAATTTTTGTTCATTAGTTATACTTTAAATTTATCAATGCATTATTTATTAACTCTTTTCGCTCCAAGCAAGCCGTAGCGGTCCAGGATACCAGATTTGCTGGACTGACATACACACTTATATCCATGATATTAATGTCCACAAACAGCAGAACGTATGTCCCTGGTGTGGAAGGGGTATAAATATTGATATATGCAATATTTCCATAGATTACTAACTTCTTAATTTTGTTCACTTTCAGAGAAAATGCAAAAAGGAGATTGAACCGAGGCGAGAACCCTTTGACTATATTACAATGTCACCGCTTTCTTTACAGCGGTATGTTTGCTGTCAGTTTAAGTTGGTGACTGTTATTTTGTTCAATTTCGTAAAAGGGGTAAGCAACTGACTGAATGAAGTTCACTTTGAATAGTTTTGCAAATGCCTTTAAAAAATTGTTTGCACTTGAATGCCTTTTGGCAAGTCATATGTGTACAAGTTATGTGTACACAAGTTATGTGTAGTCATATGTGTACAAGTCCGTTAGAATAGCTGTTAATAATGAACTTTTGTTTTCCAGTCGAACATGCATTCGCTATTGGAACATGTAAGTATATTTACTGTTTACAATTTGTTCGACACAGAAGAAAAGGCAGTTAAGTTTGCTACAGAAGTAGGCTTGTTGCCTCATCCAGACGATAGTCCTAAGCCTCCATGTCCACAATGTGGAGCTGAGTGTAAGGTCACGAGAGACAAGAACAAGAAATTGGGGTTCTTCTACACCTGCACTAAAAACAACACTGAAATGTGTACCGGAACCGTAAGTAAATCTTTTAACGCAAGTTACTTTTAGCATTTTAGTGAGATTGCGTAACTTAGGTATAAATACATTTTTTTTAAAGATGAAAGCAAAGTAGCCTGATGGGAACTGTGAACGCTTTTATTTTGTAGTAGTTTAGTTCCTTTTTTTAAATTAATTGAATTTTAGATAATCGTTATTTTTAACAGTTTGTGTTGAAAAGTATTTAAAATATTGAGATCTTAGTGAGAACGTCTAAGTGACTAACTTCTTTAACGATAACAAGTTGCCCTTTTTCATATAAGTTTAGTTTAGTGTATCTTTTACGAGCGTATTTTTTGAAGCGCATTTTCTCGTTTTCACCTTTTTGTCACGGTAGGCGGGTAAAAAAACCAATTAAAAATAATTATCAGTTAAAATTAATCAATACGCACATTAGTTATGTAGAATAAAAACTAATTAAGGTTCATACTTTAATTAGATTATTTTTAGATAATGAAGGTTTAAAATAATAGTAATTGAAAAACTTTAACTAAAAATAAATGGCGAAAAAAAAAACTATTGGCGATTAACTATTGTTTACTTTGTTAAAAAAAATACCAAACATATTTCAGAGAAGTAAGTGAATAGGTGTAGGTATCCCCAAACCATGGTCATTTTTATTTTCTCAATTTGTTAATACCATATTTACATAATTTGTTTTGCTGGTAGGTGAGGCCCACAGTCGGTACCTTCTTTGAAGGTAGCAAGATATCTATAAAAGATGCCCTTACCATTATTGTGGCATTTGTTTATAAAATGAGAGTTAGTGACCTCATACAACACCTAACCAACATAAGAAAATCCGCTGGTCAAAAAACGGTTTCACCGGAAACCATTGTGGACTATTACAGTTATCTAAGAGAAGTGGCGGAAGTGTACTCCTCTCACAACAGCAGATTGCTTGGAGGACCCGGTAAATCAACCTCCCTCTATCTCTATAATATTGTAAAACTAATTTTTTAATTGTAACATTTGCAAAATATATTTAAACTTCACAGAGCTTTCTTCCAAAGCAGAGGAGTGAATTGTGGAGGGTATTATTACTGCATAGATTTGTTGAATTATTTTTCGTTAAAACTATAATTCAATAGTAGTATATAGTTTTAAAGTAAAATGTAGTATAGTTACAGCATAATATTTAAAAACTTTGTTTTCCATTCGAAGACAATATGCTATAAATAATATTTAATAAATTTCCTTAGTATTTTTAAAATATTTAAGGTAAATAACATTAGTAATTAGAATTATAATATGGCTTATGATTTAGGAAAAACCATTGAATTGGATGAGACTTTTCGAACACCCGAAAATACAATAGAGGACGCACAACGACGGCAATGACTTATGTCGTATTCGGGATGTATTGCCGGTAATTATAATATATACATCGTCTTTTTAGGGAAATGAAGTGGAAAAGTTAATGTTTAAAATTCTAAGCTAAGAATAATGTGCGCTTGTGTATGTTATGTGTCCGTGTGTAAAATTCACTCTGAAAATTTTTTAGCAAATAAATTGACCCTAAATTCTTCATGCTTACATTCTTAGATGTTTAATTATTTTAAAAAGTAAAATATTGAAAACTTATTGTTATAATTTATTCAAAAGTAATGATTCCAATTTTCCCCCCTGAAATTTTAGTTAAAAAATTAAGATGTTTTTTTTTACCATTTCATTCTGAATGCATAATGAATCTATTTCACAATTTTTGGATTTTTAGAATAAGAAATGATAAGTTTAAACTGAAAGGGTTAAAAAAAATACGCAAAGTGTTCCCCTAATTGTTTTGAGCTATTATAATATCAATATAATATCAAAATATAATTAATATTATAATATCAAAATATAATTAATGCAAAATATATTAATATCAAAACATATAATTTTATAAACTTTCTTTTTTCTATAGAGAAGATAAAGAAGGCCTATTTTTCATAGTTAATTCAAGAAAAAAGGTTGATTTGTGGCCGAGGGTGGTCGAACATTGCCACCTAGACACAAGTCATTTGTACAGACTCGGCAAAATCGTACGTGGGAGTTGAGAAGCTATTTAATGAGGAAGCACAACATAAAAAAGTAAACCATTCAAAAGGTGAATACGTTCAAAAAACAGATAAGAAAAATCACATAAATTCTATTGAAAACCAAAATAGAATTTTAAAAGCCACCATACTCAGCAGAAAATCCAAAAAATTTATAACGCAATACATGGCCTTGTATTACTACAGGTAGGTTTTTCAATATTAAATGCTTTCTACAGTTAAATAAGTGATTTTTTAACTTAAATTTTTGATAGAAGTTTTTGAATAATATGCTTAAATTTTCCCGTAAAAACAATTTAAAAAATATTTTTATATTTGCCTGATTTGTATAAATTAAATTGACTTATTGATAAAATTAAAAGTAAAACATTATCCAGTAACTTTTTTTATAGAAGAACTAGGTTACAAAACTTTGATTTCGGGAAGCAAATTAGCCTCCTAATAGAAGACATCAGGAAAGTTTATCCTGGACCAGGCCTTACCGGATTAACCCTGAAACATTTAGACGATCCGACGCCTTCCTCAACTGGAATCGAACACTTAATGCCCAAGCAAAGGAAAAGGAAATCGTCGACAAGTATCTATAGATTTATATTTTCTATTTGTATTACATATAAGGCTATTATACTGGTGTTCTATACATTCTTGTTAGTCGTGTTTTCATATGCATAACTACGAAAGGTAATACTTTTTACGTGTGATATTCATTTACATAAACTGTATGAAATCTGCCATATGGTTCATAGAATATACAATTTTCCATTTGAAGCATCATTTCTCTAATTGTTTTTACTTTTAAAAAAAAGATTTTTTTGAGAACATGAGTTTAGTGAGTAAAATTACTAATTTAAATTGATTTATGTAATGATAGATAAAAAATCTTCGAAAAAGTCAAAGCCAATAAAGGAAGTTGCCCCTCCAGTGGAAGGTCCGATGACTCCCGTGGAAGGCCAGATGCTGACAATCGAGGAGGAATTGGCGATTATAAACTTCGGACAAGATGAATGGGATTCTATTGAAGCTTTCCAATAGAGTTAATTAATCTGTAAGCTGTTTTTTATTTAGTTATTAGTTTATTTTTACGAAATACTATTTAGTCTGGATCTTATTATTTAACTAATGCTTGATTTATTGTAGCTTTTTTTTTTACAAAAATAAGAATTAGAAACGTTATTTTATTTTATTAACATTTTTTTTTTGGTTATCTAATTCACTATCTGTTCATAAAACCGTATTTCCAAAAACCTTATTGTTTTTAAAAACGCAGGTAACTTTTATTTGTGAATTAAGTTTTTTTTGACGATTTTTTTCCAACTAGTGAGGATGAGGAATTATTATTACTGTTTTTTTACTTAAATAGCTTAATATTAAAATAAAAAGCTCAAATTATTAATTACTCAATATTTAATTTCTCAAGTTATTCAAGTGATCAAGTTAGTCAAGTTATTTTCAAAGTAAATGTTGCAGAATTTACATATGTTTCCAATAATTTCCACCGAAGTGTATTTGTTGAAATAGCCATTTATGAAAGCTGATATAAAAACTGACTTTCACGATTTTCTACTTCAGACCTCATTGGAGAAAGTTTGCAAGACCCAAACAAGTGAATCTATGAAACAACCCTGTCTCAGTCTTCTTCTGAAAGAAACATTTAAGCTAAGTTCTTTCTTTCCTTTTGGAACACTTATTATGTTTTCCTTATTTGCTTATTTGATGATGAAGATGTCGTGTCCGCCTGGATAAAAAAGATTATATGGGACCAAATCTCTTTGAAGTGTCCTGCCCTTAATCTAGTTAGGGTGGTCTCAGTTACCCTATTGGTGTTTAATTCGCAGATTTGGTGTTTAATTTTAACACTTCTGCTGTTAAATTTTGCTTCGGCCACTGAGTTGATGGCATTAAGTGTGGTTTGGGGACGAACGTCATTGTTGAGTTTTCTTGCTTATTTTGCCAGGATATCAGCAGACTCGTCAAAAACTATTTAAAAATTTAAAGTAATCAATTATAATTATTTTTACTGATTTTTATAAAACATGTATGCCGTAAACAAATGCGGCATTCAGGGGAAGGGAAATTAGAATGCTTTCACTGTGGATACCCTGTGTCCTAATTTTTAGCTTCCACACTACGTTCATAACGTAAAAAGTGGAAAGTATTATAATCATTCAGTCCGTCTATCACCCACTTTCACAGAACGAACTACCATCTCTCTCTCTGTTTCCCGTTGAGCACATATGTTGTTTGGAAGCGGATGGATGGATGTTCGGGTTTTATGGCGCAAGGGCATCTTAGGCCATACTGCGCCAAACACTAGGTAATCTAATTTAAAAGGTAAAACAGGTTCATAAAAGCAACACAACATTTAAAAACAATTAGAAATCTAAAGAAACACAAGCTATTTATAATATTTACACATAATATTTAAAAACAGACATCTAAATCAAAGAATAAAAACCAATATCAATTAAAAAGGAAAACAGGGCATGATATGGGGGATGTGATAAAATGTGATGAATAGACGGGTTTAAAACATTAAAATATTTAAGTCTGCTCAGTGTAAAAGCTGGACTAGTATATAATAAACACTCAATGAAACATCACACATGACACATATGGGCTGATCTTCTGCCAGCAGAAGATGCACATGTGTGAGTCTCGTGTGCCCAATCAGGAGGCGTGCCAGCACTACCTCCTGCCCGGTGATGGAAAAAATGGCCAGGTTATTGATTGTGTTATATTATGGAATTTGTTTTCAGTTTGGAGGTCCCCATCGGTCTATCCCTAATTGTGGTACAAATAGACTTTGCAATGACCTATTCCTGTGAGTGGCAGAATGAAATCCAATCTGCCCTGTGGAGCCGAGAAACTGTAACTTTATTTACATGTGCAGTGTTTCACAAGGATCATAAAACGAACTGCTACTTAATTGTAAGTGATACTAAAGACAAAACTAAAGTATCTGTATCTGCATTTATTTTAAAAATTCTAGAAGTTATTGAACTTCAAACGGATAAACCAAAACTTATTATTTGGAGTGATGGCCCGTCTAGTGAGTTCAAAAACAAATTTATTTGCTATTTCCTTTTAGTGTTATCTAAATCCCAAAATAAGTTTTCTGGATTTGAATGGAAGTATTCAGCAACTTCCCATGGAAAGGGAATTGTTGATGGTATAGGTGGTACAGCTAAATCCCGAGTTTATGCAGAAGTGAAGGCAAGGAGAGTCATAGTGCAAAATGCAATTGATTTTGCTACAGTTGCTGCAAAATTAATACCCAACATTAATGTGATTCCTGTTATGCAAAATGATATTGATAAAACTGTCCTTAATTGGAGTTTAGCCAAGGATGTTCCTGGTATCAATCGAGCACACATTGTTAAATGCGCTGATAATCACATTTGTTTGTTTACAAGCCAGCAAAATTTGAATACTCCATTTCAAGAACTGTGCTATTGTGATAGTTCAGAACAATGCTCCAAAAGTACCAAAGTATCAGAACAAACTTTACCTGAAAACATTTCACTTGGCTCTTTTGTTTTAGAGAAAGTGTGTGGAAAGAAGACTTGGAAACCCTATGTTGCTCAAGTATCTGCTTTAGATGAAACTGAAATTAATGTAGTTTTTCTAAAACAAATTTCTTTGCTGAACTTTATATATCCAGAAAATGATACAGGAGTCATTCAACATGATGATATAATAAAAATTTTGCCAACTCCCATAATTAATAGTCGCAATATTGTAAAATTTCCTTATGCTGTTATTTAAAATCGGACAGCGTCACATACATGACTGCCTGTCACATACATGACCCGGTAACTTTTATTTTATTTCTTTATTAAATTATCAAAATTGTTTTAAGTGCTTATTAATTTAGTTTTGCCACTTCTTTTTCTTGATCTCAATATTTTTTGCATTATGCTCTTTATGAGTATAATTCACTGAATTTTATATAAACTGTCATTGTTGTCAAATCACACTTCCGTTTTTTGTCCCAAACATGACTAGTTGAAAATAATGTAAAAATGCTATAAAAATTCATTTATAACTGGGATTTGTAAGACAATTTGTAAAAAATCTTATTTAAATTGCTTAAAAATATTGATTAGTGTCATTTTTTTTTTCAATTGTACTTGTATTTAATGAGAATTCCTTGGAGTGATTACCACATACCTGACCGTGGAATGGGCCCAAACCGTTTACATCAAATTCTTCCATTTTTGGTAATAAATTCAGAAAATAAACAAATCAGGAAAACGAATACGAAAAAGGAGTGTCGATAATCACAACGCACAGAAATTCGATTGTGCGCATGCGTAACTCGGAAAGTTCCGCTTTAACGCTACGAATTCAGAGAGTTAACTTTTGAACCTATGGTTGAGATAAATCGGGAGGTAATTAAAGCGGTGAATACGGTTTTCCCCAAACGTGGGGTTAGGACCGGTTTTCGCGAGATAACTCAGTTGAAAAAAGCGGTGAATACGGGCGTTACTGGATGCTACGTACAAAACATGTAAATGGGCCTTCCCTCTGTATTTTCTGGCTGTGAAAACCAATGTTGGTATCATAACACAGTACGAAACAAAGGAGGCTATTTTAGAAGCCCTAATTATTGTGAAACAACGGAATGTAGAAATTGTTCCTAAGCTCGCAATGGTGGATTTTTTTTGTATTACTTATTATTTATTAACTATTAAAAGAGTTAATAATTACCAACTCTTAACTACATCATTTTTCTTAAAATTACCAGTAAATCTATTAGCTAGCGTGTTTATTGCTTTCGCCAAAATTTGTATTAAAAACATCCTAAACAAAACGTTTCGCACAGATTTATTAAAAGGTCACTTGCAAGGACACCACTATCATAGAAACTTTTTTTTAACAGAAAAAACTTTTTAGGTACAGGACTGTAAATGTACTTGTCCTGGGGGTGCATCTCCTGGAAGTTGTAAGCATGTATTTGCAGTTTTGGATGCTTATAGTAGACTACAGTAGACTCGGCCCCAACTGGAAAACTTCATACTCGGTATTAGCAAAAAGCAAGCTAGCCCTAAAAAGAGGGCTGGTGTTTACCAGAGACTTTTCCAGAATCTCTCTGTTTACATCTGGCCCATTTTCAGGTCTTTAAATGACAATTTAGTCTGTACTAATCGTTACCACTGAAACCATAAAGCGCATCCCACCTCTTCCTGCATGTGTTGTCACACATGCAATCCTAAAACTGTTTTTGACCAGTTACCAACAGGTACTTTTTAATCTAAACTTTTTATTAATTTAAATACATTGTACATTGTTTTAATGCATATATCTTTGTATGTCACAGTTTCAAGGAGATGTTAGTATTCAATTGAAGTATCTGGACTGGACAGATACATCTCACAAGTGAAAGTTCCGTGGAAAGAACAATGTAATGTGCCTCGCAGCATCAATTTTTACAAGTTGTGCAGGAGAAGGCTTTACAAAGATTTAGGACTATTACATTGTCCGTGGATGAGTAAATTTATAATGGTGGAATCGAAGGACTACTTGTCACTTCCTTCAGAAAGCTAACTGGACGTAAGGTGCGAGGAACCATGACTTTTCATTATTATTCTTGTAAATTCCTTGTCGGATTTTTGTTCGTGAGGGAATGGATGTATTTACAGCTTATTCTTTTAATGGACATAATCACCATATTGGGTATGAGAATTGTGTGCATCAGTCCTTAAAGAAAAGTTTTTGAAATATTACTAAAATACATTTGAAAGTCCCCATTCATGAAATACAGCAACTGATAAGGAATAGTATTACTGACCGTGAAATCTTTAATAGTTTCAGTAAACGAACATTTGCAGGATTCAATCTATGAAAGTGTTTAGATGCATCATGTCTAATAAATTAATACCTTTTCTTTATTTTCTAAACAACAGTATTATCAGTATGTATTACTTTTCTCTTTTATTAGGTAAATAAGAAGGTTGTTGCAGGAGCAAATTGTTACAGAAACCGGGAAAGGTGTTACAATGAAAGACTTAAGTGGAATATTGCTACCAAGGGAAAGAATCCAGTAACTTTGATGTGGTATTTTTTATAAGCTCTTTCTAAAGTTATGCATAGATTTCGGCAAAACCTAAATAAATTACTTGAGAGTTGAGTGCAAGCTGGATGTAAGGGTATTTATAAGGTGAAGGGGTTTTATGTAAAGTTCTAAATTGTGTTAATAATGTTTTTTAATCTTTTTTTCAATACTGTTTGAAAAATCTTTTTAGCTTTAGAAAATATTTTCCTACTAGATCAGCAATCTTTAAACTTGCACAGTTTTTACTTTATTTAATTCTACTTAAATCGCATTAAATTTTAAAAAATAATCATACAATGTTTAGAACGTGTTACGATTCTATTTTTTTACATGTTGATCGTGAAACTAAACTGTAAATTTCGATTATTGTTGTTTAAATCCTTAGATCGTAAATGCCCTAGTTTAGTTAATGAATTTTTCACTTTTCACGGTTTTTTTGCTGTATATTTTTTGTCTCAGCAAATATATTTAAATTTATTTGTTGTCTTTTCAAGTAGTGTGCAACGGATCCATTTTGGACCGGATACCGATATCGCCTCACTTTGGCCGGATATCCGCAGATATCGGCCCTTTTAGGTTCAGAAGTATAAAATGTCACATTGCGTAACACTTTAAGTCGTAGCAGTTTACTTTGGATACTTATAGTATAACCACTAGCCTTTCTACATCTACGGGACTGAATCTGAAACCAAACCACTGTAATAAAGTTAATGGCAGTTGTCCTATTCATAACTTGTCCCATTCAAGCCACATCTCCCCTACTTGCAACAAATCCACATATATATTTTTAGAAACAATCAAGTTCATAAAATTGGTGTTCTTTTTACCACCCAAGAACATATTTTATTTTTGAAGGATTGTTAACTGCAACTGCAGTGGCTTTGGTATTTTTGTTCTGTTTTCAACTGTTTTTCTTGTTTATGCATGCAGATTGAAACTGGTGGTAGCACAATGAATACTAATAAAAGCCTGGTGTGGAGTGTGTTTAAATATGATGATGCAGTTAAAGTTAAGTGCAATTTATGTTCTACTTTCATTTCAAGAGGAGGGACTGGTAAGAAGGCACCCACCACTCCACTTCTTAATCATAAGAACTAAGCATACAGTGGAGTATGACAAACACTTTTTGACCAAGAAAACTTCCTATTCCGCAAATGATGATGTAGATGACCCTGATACTAGTTCAAGGAAGAGGTTTCTTAGCCAGCCGACACTAGCATCTGTTCTGGAAAAGAAAAAATTGTGGGACATAAACCATCCCAAATCTGTGGAATTGCACCATGCCATTGCACAAATGATCGCTGTGGACAACCAGCCATACTCATTTGTAGAAGATGAAGGTTTTCGCAATATGATGTCTAAAGCGCAACCACAGTATAAAATTCCGTCGCGGGAATATTTCAAGGATAAGGTACTGCCAAAGATGTATTCCGAATGCAGGGCAGATATTGCATCGTTGATTTCGTCATCAGAGAACATATCATTAACCACAGACATGTGGACTAACACTGTGACAAAGGACAGTTTTATAAGTTTTACTGCACACTGGATCGACATAGCTTATAACTACAGGCATGCTGTATTACATGCAAGACATTTTCCAGGAAGCCATACAGGTGAACGGATAAGTACAATGTTATCCGAGATGAGCGCTGAATGGGCTATAACAAACAAAATACACCTTGTGATTCGTGACAGTGGAGAAAATATAGTAAAAGGTATCAAAGATGCAAATTTAAAAAGTAAATCTTGTTTTCTTCACAACCTGCACCTTATTGTTACAGATGCCTTAAATTCACAAAGAGCAGTGAAGGAAATTGTTGCAATAGGACGAAAAATAGTCGGACACTTCAACCATTCTTCTTTGGCATGCTCAATTTTCAAACGTATCCAGGAAGAACAGCTACATTTAACATATAAAAAATTAGTTCAGGATGTCCCAACACGATGGAATAGCACGTTCTATATGTTAAGTCGGCTGCTAGAACTTAAAAGTGCTGTTTCTTTGTACGCAAATGAGAACAGTGATGTTGTGAACTTTTCTGCACATCAATGGACACTGATAGAAAATTGCCTGATTCTCCTCCAACCTTTCCAAGATGTTACGAAGCAGATTAGCTCAACAAAATCTTTGATTTCAGAAGTTTTACCTATGGTAGTTACACTAAAAAAGTATCTAACAAACGTTAAAGTTTTCGGCTTAGGAACTATGAAAGATTGCTTACAAAAGAACATTGACCAACGCTTTTGTTCTTTACATCTCAATGATCATTTTTCGGTAGCAACTATGTTGGATCCTAGATTTAAGGTACTTTTTACACCCAAGGAAAATATCGAAGTGATAAAATCTTCCGTCTTAAAACTGATGAAAGAAGAGAGCAGTCTACAGGATTCGTCAGAAGATCGACAACAAGAATCAAATCCAGAATCTGAAGTTCTAAATGGTGACACTGATACTGATGGCAAGAAGAATCCAATATCTTTTTGGGACTGTTTCAAAGAAATAAGTACCACTTCGCAAGATGACCCAGAGAAGAATTGTGAAGGTGAAGAAACCATCCTTCAAGAGTTGAATGAATATCTTTCTAAACCTGCCGTTGACAGAAAAGTCTGTCCTTTCTCATGGTGGAAAATCAATGCCACTAACTTCCCAATCTTAGCAAAACTAGTAAACAAGTACCTTTCTTCACCAGCTAGCAGCATATACAGTGAGCGACTGTTTTCAGAAGCTGGACTCATCTACGAAAAAAAACGAAACCGTATTCTACAAAAGAACGCAGAACTATTACTTTTTTTACACCATAATTTACGTATCTTGAACTTGAAACAAATCTAATATGCTTTATTTGTTATTAACATACTGTGAAATATCAATCCAATAAAATGTATTAAAAATAACCTGTTGACTAAGGAAAAAGAGTCAGTTAGTTTAACAATTACAACAATAAAAAATTTTATTGAGAAAAATTCAGTTTTAACAGGCCGAATAGTACTGCCGGATAGTTGTATTATCCGGCTACTGCCAACTATCCGGTCTAATGGCCGGATAGGCCGGATGCAGTATGTTGGCCGGATATCCGTTGCATCCCTAATTTCAAGATGGCAACAGACTTGGCTGACGCCAAGTTTGTTGTCATTTTGACTTGGCGACAATTTTTGACTTGTCTCCAAACCCGGGCGTCAATGTATACTTTAACCATTTTCTGATTGTTATAAACTTTCTTTTCAGATTTTAAGTGCACTTAAAAATTTATATGGATGTTCTGTACCTGCATAAAAAGACAGTGAAAGTACACTCCAAGGACCGTTTTTCCACAATAAGGAAATGAAAAATGTATATAAGAACTAACCTGAAGTCATTTTCTTTAATGGAAAATACAAACACCTAAATATCAATCTTACGTGTTACATATTTCTTATTGAGAATGGAAATGGTCTGTCCAAGGGACTTTCTGCATTGTAATACTGCATTGCATGATTTATTAGTTTCTATTGAAATAAAAATATATATAATTTAAAGATACTGTCTATCTTCAGTTGTTTATCCTTTAATTGTTAGACTATCCTCAAACAAAAACAGAAATATCACTTAAAATAATAGAACAATTAACTTTTAAGAGTAAAGGTGAATCTAGACTACTACGTAAAACTGAAAGTTGCAAAAACTTTAACACCTGTTAACTAACGTTAATCAAATATTTTCCTTATGGGTTGTAGTAAAATAGTTGGAGTGGGCCAGTTAGCGAGAGACGATAAAGAATCTGTCCGATGGCTGATTGGTTCCTTTAAAGAGAATGATAGTAAATCGCCTAAAACACATGTCGCCTTGACAGATAAAAATTTCAAAGAGGGGTTTGTTTTCATAGAAATGTTCTTGTGCACACAACTTGAAATTTGTTTGTTTCACACCCTTAAAACTTTTTAACGAGAGGTAATAATTTTTGCTATGCATGCATTAAAGAAAAATAAAATTAATAACTGTTAAATGAAATTTTCCCTGAAATATTAACCTATATTTCTTCATAGTCAACAGATCCACTGAACAAATTTATATTAACTGTTGAATGATGTGGTGGTAATAAGCATGAAGGATATATAAGAAGGTTTTACCATCCTTCTGCTATCTTAAGAATTAAGTCGCTATACCAATTCGGAAATTATAAAAAACTGTTGTTAAATTATCTAAGTAAAAGTTCATGAGAATCCCAAACAAATCAATGGGGAAATAGTTTAAATTAGTAAAAAAACAGGAATCCAATAGAGCATTATGGGATCAGCTAAGACAACGGCAAGTTCAAAAGTATATCAGAAAAAATACAATGCTTACCATCAACACAAGATTTGATTGCAGTACTTAAACAAACATACTTTAAACAAATTGAAAATAAATAATTTACAATATATTTTACATATACAAATGAAATTCAGGAATAAAAATTAAAATATGGATTACACAAACGCGAGGAAAGCATGTTTTGAAAAGAAATAGTGTAGCATGTTGCCAGATACAAATGAATATTAATAAATGAAATTATCTAAGAGGGTGTCCTGACTACACAAACACCGAAAATACTGACAACTTGTAAATGCATGCGCCAACGAAAACATTGCATGCCTTTCAACTGACCTCAACTATGCGACCGATTTTTAGCTTATTAACGCATGCCTCAAATCTCTACGAGAACACTAACGTACTACTACGTAACTCTCTACGTAATACTACGTAACTTAAGACAGAAAAACCGAATTTATCATTTCGTCGCTAAAATAACAAAACCACAAATGTGCAAAGGGATGAAAAACCGGAAACAGTTAAACTGGTCTTTAGCTTCGGTTAAATGGGCAAAAACATTTACAGGGCTGTTTTTTTTTCAACCTCCGATCGGCTATAGCAAAAAGACGGGTCAAGATACAAAAAAAGATATTTTTTTACCAAAGGTAAAGTACAATATTGCTTATTTCTCCATATAATTATCTTGGCGATTAAGGCATTTGTTATACCTGTAAACAAGCTTTGAAATACCCTCTTCATAAAATGTAGCCGCCAATGATTGGGAGGGAGTTGTGACGGTTTCGTTTAAAAAAGTAAATTTGGAAGCTTTACGTCAATTTTTTTCTGTCCTCCAAGCCACTACTAGTCCATAATTCACTTATGGTAAACCTTTGAGTTTCCCTAAACACTTGGTCAACTCGTTGAACAATACCGTCAGTAGCGACGGACTTGCTTCCTTGGTCCCCTTCTTCATGAACATCAGTATTGTTCAGCGAGTTGACCAAGTGTTTAAGGAAACTCGAAGGTTTACCATAACTCATAAGTGAATTATTGATAAGCATGGTGGCTTGGATTGTAGCGATTCCAAGTTGACGTTAAGCTCAAATAAACCGTCACAACTCCTTTCAAATCATTGGCGGCTACATTTTATGAAGAGGGTATTTCAAAGCTTGTTTACAGATATGACAAATGCTTTGATCGTCAAGGTGATTATATGGAGAAATAAGCAGTATTGTACTTTACTTTTGGTAAAAAAAAATCTTTTTTTGTATCTTGACCCGTCTTTTTGCTACAGCCCATCGGAGGTTGAAAAAAACACCCCTCGTATTCAGCTGAACCGGTTAAAACTGAAGAACCGGTTTGAATAAACATTTTAACCGGCTAAACTGAAGGTTATTGTTAGTTTTCATTATCGTCGCACCAAAGCTGCAAGACGGCAGTTGGCAACAGGCGTCGTAATTAAGAACCACAGACAAATGACGAGCCGATACCCCTGAACTGAAGGAAAATTTAATGCATTTAGATAAATCAATGGATTATGGCGTCTTAAAATATATCATAGTGGATTTGTATAGAAGGGGTTCATTATTTATTAACACTCTCCCTGCGTATAATGCCCTAAGTTATCAAGAACTATGCTACCGGTAATGCTATTACTAAGACACATTACGCGGCTACAAAAATCTTCAAAAACCCCAGTAGCACAGCAGTATTAGCCAATGTCATACACAGAATGATGGCCAACATCACCAAGCAATATCAGCCAGCATCGAATGGCAAACCTTTTTGCAATATTGACAGATATTGTTCACCCGCATTGGCCAATGTCATACACAGAATGATGGCCAACATTACCAAGCAATATCAGCCAGCATCGAATGGCAAACCTTTTTGCAATATTGGCAGATATTGTTCACCCGCATTGGCCAATGTCATACACAGAATGATGGCCAACATCACCAAGCAATATCAGCCAGCATCGAATGGCAAACCTTTTTGCAATATTGGCAAATATTGTTCACCCGCATTGGCCAATATTATTGTATTGGTCTTTGCAGTATTGGCATATATTGTTCACCCGCATTGGCCAATATTATTTTAATAGATATTGCAGTATTGACAGATATTATTAAAACGCATTGCCTAATTCATGGAAATATTACCTAAACCATATAAAAGACAGTAAAATAATTTACTGTCAATTATATAGTTTGGGTAATATTTTCATGAGCATTAGCCAATGTATTAATAATCTCTGCCATAAAAATAAAAATTTTATAAAAAAAAACAAGCTTATATTAAAATGTGCTAAAAACGAAAAAAAACATTTGGTACCCTTCATCAGATACCAAGCACAACTTAAAATTTTGATTTTGTCGTGAAAATCTTTTTAATATTACAACAAAAAATGAACAAAAAATGAACACACTTTTTTATATCATTAAAGATACAGCTGCTGAAATTGGTTAATTAAAAGGTCCATTTATTAAAAAGAACACATGTCTTCCTCGCTGCTTTCCACAGCTTTTGATTGCTGCTCTGTTTCTTGGCCATTGCTTTTCTTTTTCTTTCGCTCACTTCTGTCCCCATCCCAATCTGGAAACCCTGCCAGTACTTTGCCAATCAGTCTTCTGATGGTTTCGGTTACAGCATCTTCACATTTCATTTTCACGCTAACTACAGAAATAATGAAATGAATCACACACACACAACTAAGTACAATTATTACTTAAACTTGGTCTTTTATACAGCAGTGTTTTTTTATAAGTTATTAATAAAATAGTTGCTGAATTCCATCACAGCAATTTTGTGTCAGTTTAGGATAATCCAGCATACACAATGACAACTAATAATTTGCAGGAGCAAACATTCCAACGCATTCACATTATTCTTTATTCTGTACACCTATACCATTCTGTATTAGTATTGGTTAATTTTAATTTGACGGTACTTCTGTCGCCAAGGGATTTGGCGCTTTTGTAGGGAGCGATAAACAATTATTTTTGGTGATGCGGCATTTTCTGGTGAAATGCGTTGTGGCGTCTTTGTTGTGGCTAGGTGGCGCTGGTTATACTTGCGCGGATGTTAGGCGCGTGGGATTTATTTGTTCTAAATTAGTTTTTGACCAATCGCCGGCGCTGGTAATAAGGCCACACGGGGTCCTAGACGCGGGAAAATAACGAATCTGTATCTGTAAACAGAAATCGATGTTGCCATTCGCGAAATAAATAATCATTATTTATCATGATCGGTCAGTTTCGGCCGATATCGATACTTGTGCATCCTGTTTATCTGGTTTGGCCGGTTTTGGCCGAAATCGAAACTTCGAGATTCATGTGCGAATTTAGGAAAATGTCGCCATCATGAGTTGTATGTTAAGAAACATAGTAAAATTTATTTTTTATCATCTATCTTTTGAAAAAAAAAAGTTTTGGTCCAAAATAATTAAATATTAAAATTTCAGTGTCGCAATTAATACATTGGGCAATATTAGCAAAAGTCGGTAGAAAACGACAGGTATGAACCGATACGTGTCGTGTTTGGCCAATATTCAGGCAACATTGGCCAAAACTGTTGTGCTACCTGGGAAGGGGCACAGGAAATGCTATATTTTCATTAAAAATCCACCGTAACTTTTAATATAAATTTCATTATTTATAAATCTAAAATAGCGTCCTAATATAAACTATTCCTCCTGACAACGCGTTTTTTGTAGAGATTTTTATGTTTTTCAGGAAGTATTCTTAAATCATACCTTAATCATATCTTCAAGATATTTTTTAAGTAGAGACATTAATATCGGATCGTTACATGATTGGATATTTCTTATGACGTCACGTTATCTAAAATCCGATTTCATTGGTTATTTTGTTTTCTTTGAAAAAGTGTTGAAACAGCTCATTGTTTTAAAAAAGGTCACGCGATCCGAACTGCGATGGCATTGGTAGTTATGTTTTTTGTGGCAAAGTGTTGAAACAAGTCCATTGAATTGGAATTAAATTGTCAAGACTGTAAATTTCTCCATTTGGGATTTGTTGTAAAGTATTTTTTCTTGTGTTTTTATTTATCTTTTTTTTTTTTAACTTTTGCATGATTTAAATGTTATTTTGACAACAGCAGAGTTTTACAATGATATTTGAAATAAGGTGGATAAATTTAGATTTTGAAATATTTATTGATGATATGAGGTTTTATTTTATTAGTATTAATATTTTTATGAATAAGAAACACTTTTATTGCGATTATTTTTTTTTGAAACGATGGAGAAGGGGTACTTTAAAAACATTTTTAGGAAACAATTTAATACTTCTTTTTGACAATGTTGTTGTTGTTTTTTCTAATGCCACTCTATAACCGAGCCCAAAGTAGAGAACTACCCGATTTTAAGGCGAAGTGGGGCGGCTTCCGTTTTTATTCCGCGCCACAAGGGAGGAAGTCCGACTTTTGCTCGTCAGCATGACACATCCGTTTTACAGGAAAGTCCCTTTCACATATCCATTCTCACTCACATATCGGAATTTTGATCCAGATCAAAAGCCGATACCCCCCCCCCCCCCCCTGACCTGGTACCCCCAGAGGTATTAATTTGGTATGCTTTTTGACAATACTGTATTTTATTAAAAAAAAGAACATGTAGCAATTTTTTATAGGATCTTAATTCATTCTGTGCTTGCTTCAACAAAATGATTTTTTTAATTTAAAAAATCAAGCTGTAACACGTTCCTTTTTATTATAAGGTTTGTCTTTTTTATATATTGAGTGAAATTTAAAAATATATTTTTTAATATTTAACTCTTAATATAAAAATATTAGGAGCAATCTCTTTGGCGTAGTGGTCAGCGCTTCTTGCTTTTATTCCTTAGACCCAGGTTCGTATACTGGTCCGGTAAGTCTTGAATATACTTACCCAGGTAGCACAGCAGTATTGGCCGACGTCGGAAACAGGAGCTCAGGAATATTGGCCAATCTCGGCTCATACCCATCGCCCAATGCATAATGGACTACGTTTTACCGACGCTGGGCAATATCGGGGTGCCATATTGGTTTGGATCAATGTGCAATATTGGGCGATATCGGCAACAAGAGCTCGGGAATATTGGCCAATCTCGGCTCATACCCATCGCCCAATGCATAATGAACTACGTTTTACCGACGCTGGGCAATATCGGGGTGCAATATTGGGCGATCTCGGTAACAAGAGCTCAGGAATATTGGCCAACGTCGGTTCATACCCATCGGCCAATGCATAATGGACTACATTTTACCGACGCTGGGCAATATCGGGGTGCAATATTGGGCGATGTCGAGCGGATAACCCTTTATCGATATTGGGCAAGATTTTATTGCTGATTTGACCGGTATTAAGGGGGAATGGGCTCGCTAGACCACGGGTCTCCAAATCAAGTGCATCAGTGTTAATCCAATGGAAAAAAAAATTCTCTGCCACATTTCTCCGGCTGTATTGAATATTTTTACAAACGGACTTTTTTATGCGATAAATGTAGCTGATTTACAGGTTTCGACAATCCCACTTTTAAAATTTGTTCGAATATTTTTTTTTTAATTTTCAATAAATAATTTTACACAAAATATTCGAAGCAATTTCAAAAAGTGGGAAGATAGACTTGTAAGTTATCTACATTTATCATTAAAAAAAACTGTTCGTAAAAATATTCAATACAGCCGGAGAAATGTGGGAGAAAAAATAGTTTTTTTCCCATTGGTTTAACACTAAGGCACTTGAATTTGAAGACCCGCGATCCAGCGCTCTCATTTCCCCCTTAACGTGCTTTTTTTGATCAATTATATCGCAATATAAAGTTTTAATTTTTACCCACTTTCTTTGCAGCATTTCCCCCCCAAAAAAACTTGCTATTTCGACGTGTATAATTATCGTGATTAATATTAAAATAGAACGAAATATCTACTTTAAACCTATAGCAATATATTGCATTTCTAGTGTATATTTAAATATTAAAAACTCAAATTACATGTAGCAAGGTCCTGTTAGAGAAAGAAAAAATACAGAAAAGTTAATAAAATTAAAAAACTATTATATATGCAATTAAATTGCTCAAAACAGCATGACAATACTGGTAAAAATTGCACGACAAAATGGAAAATTACTAATACATGTATTAAATAAAACAATGTAGTTATATTTCATACTTACCAATCACCACATTGTGAAATTCTGTTTCAATGTCAATTCATAAAAAGATAATACAATAGAATAACAAGCTTTATTGTACAAAAATAGCTAGATAATAATTTTATAGTACTGGGCCTTGACCCTTTTACAATGGTCAGCAAAGTATGCATAACTCTTACAATTATACATTATAAAAACAATAAATCAAATATATACAAATACTTAAATACATAAAACGAAACACAAGAAAGTAAACTAATTAACAAATCCAACGATGCTGAATATATGTCTAAATTTTAAAAATTAATTTCTCTGAAGTCGTTTGTCATCCCAATCCGCTCACCCAGCCAGGACCTTTCCAATTCTCTTGGCAATAGATGTTGTGTCGGCATCTTCGTGCTTCATTTTAACACTTGCTAAAAAAAATAAGAGTGAAATGTGTGAATTCACAGAAAAAAGTAGATTAAGCTGGATTCATCTATTGAAACATATGCTGCTTTCGGGTTCCGGACACAATCCCGAAAGCCGAAATCCCGACAAGCCAGAAACCCGAACGCCGAAATCCCTAAAGGCCATAATCCCGACAAGGACGAAGTCCCGAAAATAGTTTTTTGTGCATTTCTCGATTTTTAAAAAAAAGTATTAGAGATTATTTAGTTAGTTAATTAGTCAGTTAGTTAATTATTCATTTAGTTAATTAGTCAGTCGGCCACCCAGCCAGTCAGTTAGTCAGTTAGTTAGTCATTGGTTAGTTAGTCAGTCAGTCAGTTAGTTAGTCAGTTAGTCAGTCAGTTAGTCAGTCAGTTAGTTAGTTACTGACTAACTAGTTAGTCACTCAGTTTACTAACTGACTAATTAACTGACTTATTGACTGACTAACTGACTGACTGACTAACTGACTGACTAATTAATTGACTAATTAACTGACTAACTAACTGACTAAATAACTAACTGACTAAATATAAATAACTAAATAACTAAATAAAAAAAAAAATATAAAAAAAAAATTTAAATATAAAAATTTAAAAATTAAAATAAAAAAAAAATTAAAAAAAAATTAAAATTAAAAATTAAAAATAAAAATTAAATTAAAAATTAAAACAAAAAAATTAAAATTAAAATTAAAATTAAAATTAAAATTAAAATTAAAATTAAAATTAAAATTAAATAATATATATTTTTAAAAATCGAGAAATGGACAAAAATCCATTTTCGGGATTTCGACCCATAAAGGGATTTTGGCTTGTCGGGTTTTTGGCTGTCGGGATTATGTCCCAGACCCGCTGCTTTCGGAAATGACAAACAAAAAAAATTTCTTGGAAGTAATAGTTATGAGCTTTAACGATATAGTTCTACGATATCGTTAAATCTACGATAATCGTTAATCTACGATTCTACGATATAGTTGTGATAGGGGTCGATTTGGGGAAAGTAAAACATTTTTTAACTTAACAAGAAAGTTTTCAAAATGAAAGCAGCTAAATCCATCCAAAGATCCAAAATTACGCACATCTGCCAAATGTAAACAAAGCAAAGGATTGCCAATCCAAGTTAATCGTACAGGTGTAAAAAATATAACAACTAAACGGGATTTTTTTCGATATTTTGTTACTACAATCTAAAATATTAACATTATATTAGTTTATTCACACATTACAGTACTCATCAATTTTTAGACGAAGAACGAAATGCACTGCTGATTGCTGATTCGAAATGGTTATGGCTAGGCAGCAAGATTGCGCACTAAGCTGCGCAGATGGCAGATCTGGAAATTATACTTTCAATATTGACCGATTTCAACCGAGTCTTGGGGAAAATCGATTCACGACCTTTCCCTATTTTGAAAGTAAATATTATTTGAAAAAAAATACAATCCGAAATTCTTGATTGAAAAATATTGCGAACATAATATTTGCCTTTTACACTTGCAAAATACTATAATATTGCAGTAAAATTAAATATTGCACTTTTTGTAATTTCCTGAATGTAACCTCAAAGAACGGGGAAATCTGGTTAAAATCGGTAGAAAATGATCGCTTTCATCCGATACGCTCCAAGTTTGGCCGATACTCATGCGACATTGGCCAAAATTGTTGTGCTACCTGGGTAGCTCTTCATTCGACCAGGTTTGACACAGTGAGTTCTAAGCTTGATTTATTGGAAAGTTAACTGAAGGTTCGTTGTCGAACTAACCACTTGGCATGGACAATATCGCTTGTGAAAGCACAATAGCTTAGGTTGGGGAAAAATTTAATTAACTTAAAAAATTGTAAAAAATAAATTCAAAAATCCAATATTTCCAATTCAAATGTAAATAAAAGTTAAAACTATGTTATTAAAACCATCAATTAAATTTGTTACACTGAGTTTTAATATTACTAATCAATTTTTTCGTATCAATGTTGAAATCAAGGTCCCCCAATAAAGCTAGCGATGAAATCTTATCATCCCATTCCACGTTCCTAGCACAATACCAGCATCGGGGTAAATGCCCAGACCAAAGAGATCCCAGACGCATGCGTTTGAAAAAAAAACTACTATTTAGCGAAAACAACGGCCGCTATTGCATTCCCTAGTAGCATTGCTTCTCGAAATTTGCTCGATCGGTCATCGATCGTTGATCGGATTTAGCGAAAACTTACCGGTGATCGCATCCGTAATCCGAAAGTTCACGAGACGACATCGGCAATCGCTGACCGAAATCCTATAGATAAAGGTCATCGATTCGATATCGGTCAAAGGTGAAAATTCGATCAACGTACGTTTCATCGGAAAATTATGACGAATCGATATGGTAAACGATACGAAACCGAAAAATTTGGCTTTTTTTATTTTAGTACATACAAATTGCGTTAAATTATTTCGAAAACTTCATTTCCGAAAAATATCATGTTCAAACTGATATTGGTTATTTTTCATTTACTTTCTCACAACATTTTTAATTGCGCGCAAAGATAAATATTTTTACTGTATGACTACTGTATGACTGTATATACTTCGAAATTAATTTTTAATTTTTTTTGCCATAATTAGTTTTTGAAAAACTTAAATAAAATAGATTTTTAAATAGATATTAGTGTTGCTGAATTAAATAAAGTAATATTTAAAAGGAATTTGCAACCTGCAAAAGAAAAATCAAAATTTCTTAATCAATAACATAAAACTTCTTTTACGAACATCCTTTTGACTTCTTAAATTACACGCAAACACATTACAAGCTTCCACAGCCGCGATGACTAATGCACAGATCTCCGTTTCAAGGCAAAAGTTCGGAGCTCGAGACTGATACTTCTGTCCTGCTCCGAAGTTCGCGATACACCCATCATATACCGATAATGCCGGTCTGAGAATATTACCTAGCCAGCATAAAAAAAAATAGTGGCGCTAGTCCACTCTAGGGGACATCAACACTAAAATAAGTAGATGAAAACACGACCTAATCCGAAGCCCTACTGTCGATCCGAAGCGCTAACCGATATATTTCATTAATGAAAAATAACATAGGTCTGGGTGCCCTGGGCTTTTATCTTCATCTTCTTTCTTAAATCTTCTAAAAAAAAGTACAGTTTCAGTGCTATTTTATTCTACACAACTTCTCGAGCCATTGAGCAGGAAGGGAAACTGGAGTGACGTCTCAGCGAGCCGAAAACCCACTTACACCCTTTTGAGCGAACCGGGCAGAAAAGGACTATTTTCCCTACACTTGTATTGTATGCAATGCTTGTATGAGACCCCTCTATCATATTGACTTGGGCTCTTAAATGTATTTTAACATTTTTAGTTCAAAAGAATTAACTTTCTTTAACTTTAAATTCCAACTTTTTTTAAGAAATAACCTTGTGGATCACTAAAGCCCATTTCACATCTGCACAACTACTTGCAATTGACCTGTAGCACATGACGTAGCCGTCCTTCAAGGAAGCTAAGAATGCTGGGAAATATGACGTAGGCGTCCTTCAAGGAAGATGCATGCTGGGAAATATGACGATTTTCCGGTCTGGCAAAGAGCAAAACACTTCTGCGCATGCTCTACTGCTCAGTCGAGCATGACTGAAGCGAATCGTGAAAGAGCACAGTTTGCCGTATTTGGCTTCGTATCTTTTTTTTGGCAGTTAGTTTTTTTATTGGGTTTGTTGACATTATACAGAGTTTTAAAAACACTCATTGTTTTAATTACTTTGTCCCAATATGATAAATGTCCCATGTATATTAGGGTCTTATTGCTTCCCAACAGCTCTTTTAAACATAAATGTATTAATGAATGATCCCCATTATCTACAAGATTCTGCTTGACCAATATATTGTATTAATAGTTATATAAAACTCTGAGCAAGAGAACTCAATCCCCATATTTCCAATTCCACTGTAATGGTAACATAAGAGCTCTCTGACTTTTAATTCTCTAATTTGACAATCTGATAAGTATTTAGTGAACCTGCTAAATAATGTACTTAATTCTCTATGAGTAAATATGTGCATTGCTTCATTTTTACTGTCACACATGAACATTCAAATTCTTAAGTTTGAATTTTTTCTGTATTATTGCCTTTTCAAATATTTTCTCTTTCCATTGATATTCTAAACCTACAACAGCAATGAAACAAAAAAGGCTTTTCAATTTAATATATAAAAATTGCTTTAGAATATTACACATCAATAAGTTTTGAGCATTATATGTTACGTTACTTAAAAAACAAACAAATTGAACTCATAATAAGAATTTTTTTTTTATTCACAATAAAGAGAGGTTTAGAAAATGATAAGCTACAAGACTAGCTGGGTTTGTTTGCAGTGAATTTAATTTCTTTCTAAAATTTTACTCTGATAAATGCTATTACATCTTATTTCTGATTGACATGCAAAAGTATGCACTATTAGCCAACATTTGGTTATAAGGCTCCAGCATAGGTACTTATCCATATGATGCAGTTCTTGGGAAGATAACTAAATGGCTTGCAAAATTAAACAATACAGATTACTAAAATTTTATACTAAAGAGTTTACTTTTTTAAACCAAAAGAAAAAATAACTTATGGAGAGTTACAAGAAAGGCTTTGTATTAAAACCTGACCCCCTTAAAAAAAACCATTCAAGAAATTTGGTTAAACCCTTTTATGTACATCTGTTTCCCTGTGTCTAATCCACGGGACTTAATCCAAACATAAGTGAATAATGTTGGTCTTTTTCAAGGTCGCAGCTTCTAGTGTTTGGTTGATGCAGGGAACTAAAATACACTTGTGAATGAATGCTATATAATTGATTTAACTAGCATCCAGACACAAACCATATTTAGTATTTGCCTAAATGAAGGAGAAAAAAATTTACATTATTATTTACCACTACATCATGAAAGAAATATAAACATAAGGAGTTACACATTGAAAATTTAAACATATGCTAACAAAACCTATATAATTTAGTATTGGACGTCGTATTTTCTTTCTAAAATTTTTTACTACAATAAATGATGCATTTATAATGTATAATTAACATACAAAATAATGTACTTTTAAGCAGGGTGACCATATTTTCTACATCAATGCAGTACAGTGTTGAAGAAGCAAAACAATAAAACAAACTTATTAATGTTTATTTTATAGTATTGTTTCAATCAGTCTTGTAATCGACTCAACTCTTGTAATATGGTGCAAACCACTTAAACGGTTCAGAACTATAAAAATTTAAAACAAATACTTATTTTAGGTTACGATATTATGAAGCTCTTGCCTGCCATGTATGACTAACTACTGATTGAGAGTATATGTAGAGAGTCGCTTTATTCTGGTTTGGTTAAGAGTTGTCGGTAAAGAAAATTTTATACTTATGGTTCTAATGGAGAAATTTTAATCACCACACAAAAATGCAGGACATTATGCAGTATAAATACAAAAAAACAGGACATTTTACATATTTTAAAGACTCTTTGAAATCGGCAGCACAAAAGCCTAAAAGGCAGTACTGTACTGCGAAATGCAGTAAGTCTGGTCTGACAATTGATTATCAGGTTTTAGATTAGAAGCTATATCCGTTAGTACGGGTATGGTAAAGAAAAGTAGCAACTAAAAGGACCAAAATAATGAACCGTTATGGCTTATTAAACATTTACTCTGAATACTTCACTTAATAAAAAAAATTGAAAAAATTGTGCTTCATGGAAAAACAATTACATTCGCGACCGACGGACGTACTAACTTGCTTCTTGCATTTTTAACAGGAACGCGTGATAACTATAAAAGATTTTAAACAACAATATAATTAATCAATTGAGTATTCATAGTTTACAATTTTACAATAATTTTAAAATTAGTATTAAAAAATAATAATAACTTACCAGTTTTAAAAGTTTATGCCAGCCACGCACAAACATATGGTTGTTTACTTTAATAATGAATAAAATCGCCAACAAATAGCATCGCAAAAGGAATAGGTTGCTGGAATAATGAATGTGGTAGTTCTCTCAAGCATGCGCAGAAGAGTTTTGCTTTGCCAGGCCGGAAAAATCTCCATGTCAGTTTCGGAAAACTATCCAATTTTAGGGTTTTCCGATCCCCAGTCTATGAATCTTCACCGTTTAACTGTAGAATTTTATTCGTGTACCTTTTCTTCAACACAAAATCAAGCTAAGACATTATAAAAAGCCTAAACATAAGCCGAAAACCATAAAATTAGCACTATCCGAGTGTAACGCTATGCAACTACTGCATTGTTGGTCCTTCAAGGAGTTGCTAAGGCCCGTTGCTAGGGCCCTGAGGGGGAAATTCCGAAGTGTGCTACAGCTCTATTCCGTTGCAACTGCAACTCGAAACTTGTGGTAACCTGGTTTTTCGGGTTTCCACAAAAAATTATTAATCTCACAATTTGGCAAGTTTTATCTTTTTGCAGGGCATCGCTTGCATCATACAGAAATTTATGTTTCCGAACTTCATTAATAAGATCAATTTCCATTTTTGTCGTCCATTTACTACCCACTTTTAATTACGCAGATTTTTGCAAGCAAGGAAAGTTGGCGTCTTAAAAAGTAAATAAACAACCAGTTGGCGAAGTCTAGTTCGCCACAATGTAGCCAAACAAATACTGAATTCTGATTGGCTAACGGTACATGCAACTTGAGATATTTTCATGCTCGCATGAAAAAATCTCACGACTTGAGTGCAACTTTTAAATGCATGGTGTCCTATGGGAGTTGCAAGTAGTTGTGACAAGGTGTGAAATGGGCTTAACTAAGAACCAGCGAAGACGAATCTAATAGCGAAATAGGCAAGTTTCTATGTTTTCCGCCCGGGTTCGTTTCTGAGGCAGTGCCGTGTATTCCTCCGCGTTTCGTTATTGAACCGGCTCGTTTGCTGCCCTTTTCAGTGAGTCACACACCTCACTCACTGATCTGAAGTTTGAAATGGATCACTCTTCCCATACCCCGCTCTGACGCTTCGCTTTTGAGTTGACCTTGTTTTTAGAAGTGCCAGATTGGCGCGGTTTATCGCTTTATATTTCGATTTAAGTTACAAAGTGTTGATATATATATTTTTTTTCTTAAGGGGACGTACATATATTGCGTCAAGCTTAGATGCGGGAGGGAGGGGTATGCGCTGATGTGATGGATCGTGACATGGAGGGGGTAGGGGAAATCGCTTGCCTGACGTAACGATTCGAACCGATATATATAGAAAAAAAAATTACAATATTTACCCAGATCATATACCTAATAAGGTTTGAAGTTTTGGTAGTTTTTATTAATATTCATTTATGTGATATATTTTAATTAAATATAATTCCTCTATTTCAAGTTTTATAATAAATTACACCAATTTAATTATGTGATGATATTTAATCTATTAGCGCCGATTGGTAAAAAAATTACCGTGCGAAAATGAGCTTTATGCTAAAGGTTATCTAATAAATAAGACAAAAGAGACCCGATCAATTTATGAAGAGCAAATTAAGTAACCCCCAAAAAATGAAAAAATTTAAATTAGAATTTAAACTTAGAAATGAAGGTTCAAATGGTATTCACACAGTCATCGTAAATGGGTTAAGTATTAATTAAAACCATATTTAATTAATTTAAATTATACATAATAAATTCTAAGTAATTTGTTATGCATAAATATTTAATTATTTCAATTATTAT